>CABHPQ010156030.1:5469-28177 GCA_902168405.1 Peromyscus aztecus
TAGACTCAGTCCAGGCAGGGCCAGTCCCCTCCTCCCAGGCTGAGCCAAGCAACCCTGCATAAGCCCCAGGTTTCAAACAGCCAACTCATGCAATGAGCACAGGACCCAGTCCCACTGCCTGGATGCCTCCCAAACAGATCAAACCAATCAACTGTCTTACCCATTCAGAGGGCCTGATCCAGTTGGGGGCCCCTCAGCCATTGGTTCATAGTTCATGTGTTTCCATTCATTTGGCTATTTATCCCTGTGCTTTATCCAACCTTGGTCTCAACAATTCTTGCTCATATAGACCCTCCTCTTTCTTGCTAATTGGACTCCCGGAGCTCCGCCCTGGGCCTAGAGGTGGATCTCTGCTTCCAGATCTCTCAGTCATTGGATGGGGTTTCTAGCACGACAATTAGGGTGTTTGGCCATCCCAGCACCAAAGTGGGTCAGTTCGGGCTGTGTCTCGACCATTGCCAGCAGTCTATTGTGGGGGTATCCTTGTGGATTTCTGTGGGCCTCTCTAACACTTTGCTTCTTCCTATTCTCATGTGGTCTTCATTTATCATGTTCTCCTATTCCTTGTTCTCCCTCTCTGTTCTTGATCCAGCTGGGGTCTCCTGCTCCCCCAAGCTCTCTTTCCCTCGACCCTCGCCCTTCATTTTCCCCACTTATGTCCAGGCTGTTCATGAAGATCTCATCCATTCTTCATGATCTCATCCATTCTTCATGTCATTGGGCGATCCCCGTGTCTTTCTTGGGGTCCTGTTTTCCAGGTAGTCTCCCTGGTGATATGAGTAGCAGTCCAGTCATCCTTGCTCCACATCCAGTATCCTCCTATGAGTGAGTACATACTTGAGTGACCCCAAAGATTCAACCAAGGAACTGATACAGCTTATGAACACCTTCAGCAACATAGCAGGATACAAGATCAACTCAAAAAAATCAGTAGCCCTCCTATATACAATTGACAAAGAGGCTGAGAAAGAAATCAGAGATACATCACCCTTTACAATAGCCACAAATGACATAAAATACCTTGGGGTAACACTAACCAAGCAAGTGAAGGACCTATATGACAAGAACTTTAAGTCCCTGAAAAAAGAAATTGAAGAAGATGTCAGAAAATGGAAAGATCTCCCATGCTCATGGATAGGTAGGCCTAACATAGTAAAAATGGCAATTTTACCAAAAGCAATCTACAGATTCAATGCAATCCCCATCAAAATACCAATACAGACCTGGAAAGAATAATACTCAACTTCATATGGAAAAACAAAAAACCCAGGATAGCCAAAAGAATCCTGTACAATAAAACAACCTCTGGAGGCATCATGATCCCTGACTTCAAGCTCTACTATAGAACTACAGTTATAAAAACAGCTTGGTACTGGCATAAAAACCAACATGTGAACCAATGGAATCGAATTGAAGATCCTGACATTAATCCACACACCTATGAACATATAATTTTTGACAAAGAAGTCAAAAGTGTACAATGGAAAAAAGAAAGCATCTTCAACAAATGGTGCTGGCATAACTGGATATCAACATGTATAAGGCTGCAAATAGACCCATATCTATCACCATGCACAAAACTTCAGTCCAAGTGGATCAAGGACCTCAACATAAATCCAGCTACTCTGAACCTGCTAGAAGAGAAAGTAGGAAATAATCTTGAATGCATTGGCATAGGAGATCACTTCCTAAATATAACACCAGTAGCACAGACACTGAGAGAAACAATCAATCAATGGGACCTCTTGAAACTGGCTCTCACAATCTTTCCATCTCTTCTTTCACAATTCTCCCTTTAGGTGTGGTAGTGTTCTATAGAGGTACTCATTGGAACTGATCTCTTTGCTGTCTCTAGTTTGTCTTTTTCCTGAATATCAAATAACTGAAAGAATACACATTGCTTTTTTTGCTTGCTAGTATGCATTTAAGTTCTCCATCCCCTGTTTTTATAGTTTGAGCACTATTTATATTTTGCAATAGATAGTATTATATTTCCTGGATATGATATCACATACCTATCTGTTGACAGAGGATATTTCAGATATTTCCATATTGGGGCCATTAGGGATAAAAGTGTTATATTCATGTGCATCTATGCATACAAGCACATATATGTAACATTTATGTATATAAATAATAATTTTATAAAAATGTATACTAAGTAAATGAGAAATTATAAATTTTAGTCCAAATCTAACCCAATTCTTATTTTGTCATATAAATTTTTATTGGTAGGCAACCTTACCTATTCATTATTTATTTTATTCATCTATTTTCATGCTATGATGGCAGAGTTTAGTTCTTGAGACCATTTATGTAAACTGAAAATTACAAGAAACTATTCATCATTTTTTCTTTTACAAAACTGCTTGCCAACATCTGGCTGCAGAGCCTCACTGCAGAGAATCTGTGGGGATGTTCCCTCTCCAAGCAACTGAAGTTATATAGTTTCCATGTATTTCAAATGCTTTGGATCTCATGTTATTCTACATTCATTTCCTTAATTTCTGTGTAAGAAGATGTCTCTAAGCTGAGGTAATGATTGAGGATGCTATCTATACTCTTTATTTAAAGGGATTATGATTTTTACTAGGACAACAAAATTTTTGAGGAGGAAGCCTGAGGTGTGCTAATGTTGCCTACATCTTGAAAATTTTCACCCACATTTCCTTACAGTATTTTCAAAATTCTTACATTAGATCTTTAAATTTTTTAGTTTATTTTTGTATCAATGACAGAGATCCAGCTACAGTTTGGACATGTGGATTTCCAGTTTTATGAGCATGACATATAAGACAGGTGGTCTTCTCTTAACCAGATGTTGAATCTTCTCAGTGAGGCATAGCAGGTTTGCTGGCATTGTTTCAGGTTCTTACAGTCCAACTGGCCTGACAACACTGTTCTTGGTAAAATGCTTATTGAATGAGCAACACATCAGTCTCTATAGTACCAGTCCAACAAATTCTTCATTTCTTAAGTACTTTTTAGGCAATAAGCTATTAAGAACACATGGTCATAACTATATGGCTTTATTGCTGGGTCATCTATTCTAACCTATTGGTCATGTGTTTATCTTGTGCCAGTACTTTGCTGTTTTTTTTTTTTTTTGTCTCTATGGCACGGTTACATCATTTGAAATGGGTTGTTGTGATAACTCTAGTATTGCTCATTTTACTCAGTTATTACTTCGTATGTTCCAGGTCTTTTGTGCTTTTACATGAATTTTAAAATCTTATTTCCATTTCCATAAGAAATATAATTGAATTTTTTTGTATTGAATTTGTAAATTGTATTTGATAACATTGTCATTTTCACAATATTAATGCTGCTGAACCATCAGAGTAAGGAAGGGGTCTTCCTATCTTACAGTGTACTTTCATAAGTACTTTATAGTTTTCATTGTAGAGATCTTTTACATCATTGGTTAATTGTATTCTTGGGGTGCTATGATGTGTTTATTGTTGGTTGGAGGCTCTTGTAAACAAGACTATGTTCCTTAATTCTTTCATGTGTTTATAAGGTGTGTATGTGCATGTATGTGTGTGTGTGTGTGTGTGTGTGTGTGTGCATGTAAAAAAATACTGTTGTTTTTATACATTGATTTGGTATTCTGTAGCACTGGTAAGACTGCCTAGAAGGTCTCTGATTCTTCTTGTAAAGTCTTAGGCTTTTTATATTAAGCATGATATCTCTTTGTTCAAAAATATGAACAATTTGACTTTTTCCTTTCACATTGTAAATGTTTTAATTGTTTTAGTGAAAGCATACCCTTTTAAGGGGTTTATTTCCTTTTTCTTTGCGAATTCAATAAGCATTTTGTGAAGATCAATATGTAATGGAAAATGAGAATGATGATATTTAATCTGATTCCAAGATTTAAGAAGTTGGGTAACTCACTTCCTGCTAGTCCTTGTAAATTGCCTTTCTTTATTTTAATTTGTATGTATATATTATCAAATATCAACTCTTAACTTTCTGGAACATGAATATTTATTATTTTCCCTAACTTATTACACATACAATAGTTAGATTTCCCACAAAAACACTTACTGAAACTAAAGGCATCAAGGTATTGGCTAGATTGGAGATATCTGCCTCTGTATTATACTAACAACCTCATTTGCTTATTTTTTGGCATGAGTTTATTTTGCTTTATTGTCTTCCATGAAAATTCTACAAGCTTGATCCTGATAAAAGTGAATCTTTTAGGCATGGTAAATTTGACAGCATCATTTGGGGTCCACCATGGACAGCTGTCCCTGGCAGCACATTTCTTTATCAGGTCCTATTACAGAAGAGATTTACCAACATCAACTTTGGGCACTTTTCACAAGCACTTTGGGAAAATATGTATTATTTTTGTAATTGTTAAATTGAAAGTCAGTTATATAGGAAAAGGACAAAGATGTGTGTAGATGACACATTTTCTTTCTAATAACGTCTTTTGTTGATGTATTTTCTCTATATCACTTCTTCGCTGACGTACCACAGGAAAGAGCACCTCCACCCGGCCATTATTCCTCCACTTTCCTTTGTTTCCTTGTCATCAAAATGCATCCACCATTCCCTAGCTAAGGCTAGCTTAGGAGTTCAGAGATTTTATTTCCTGCCGTGAAGCGTGGAACTGAATAGCATATTAGAATATTGTTGGGTTCCGCTCTTGATTTTGTTAGGACCTCACAGATGTGAGTGACTAGCTCAGGCTTACTTGCATGCTCCCCTTGGTTCTGAAACATGCATATAGCTGGTTTCCAGTCTGACATCCAATTCCACTGCTGTTTGAGGCCCAAAGTGAAGTTTAAGTTCATTTCTGTCTCTTACAATTTTCTGCAGTTGATCAGCCATAATCTCCTTCTCCTTGAAGCAGCTTACTGCTTCATGTTTGAGACGATGTCTCTATTTCATCCAGAAGATGGTTCTTTGGTACTGGCAGGGCAACTATCTTTTCTCTTCAGGTTTAGGAAGTGCTTGTGAAAGAGGGGTACTGTGTGCCATAAATACAGATGGTTATACTCCGCTGAAGCAAGCTATAGCATATCGCATCTGATATTTTCCGTGACTTTGCATATAGATAGGATGAATTAAGAAATGCACTTTTTTTGAACTCTACAGCTGTTCATAAAATTGTCACAGAAATTTGCATTTAAAATATACATATAGGGAATCTTCACACATTTACAGAGCTCTCTGGGATGCTTAAGGGGTAGAATTTAATACCTGCTGGCATATACTTTCTAGTTATATACTAGAAAAAGGGTGGATAACTGAGAAATGTGAGCCTTGGTTAATTTGAGTCTTGTGAGCCTTAATAATGGGATGAACAGACCATAAATTTTATATGACATTTCTATTAAAATGAAAATAAAATTCTATTTTCTTCTGACAGCACAACCAGGCTAACAGAATATCTTCAACGAAAGATGTTTCTACAATGCCAAACTAAACAATAAAACAAACTAAAAGGAATCCAAATTTTTCAAGTTGGTGAACAAATTTTGTAAGTGGAATTTTTAGCTAAAAGGAATTATTTAAATAGAATATTTCAATTTAAAATTGTAGGCAGTGGATGCTTATGCATGTAAAACATTTTGAAATAAATACATTACACTGAACTATACCATTTTAAATTATTAGATTTTGGTACAAGCTTTTAAAATTAATTTTAGGAGTAGAGTATATTTATTGTTCATAACTTAGAAAGTACAAAGACACCAAATAATAGATTAAAGCTCTCATTAATCCATTCGCAAGAAGTATTTTCCACTAATGTGCTTGTTTTCTTGCTTTTGATGGGAACATAAGCACCCACCACTTCTTTGTTAAAGGTTGCATTGTATTACGGTGAATCAGTAATTTATGATTTCTGGGTCAAATATTTCTTTTTTATTATTTAAGATGTTTTTGTTTTTGTTGGCAATAACAACGGTTTGAGAAACACTTTCCTATTTTTCTATTTACAAGATGTTGTTTTTTATTTGTTTGGGTTGATTTCCCAGAGTTTGGATTTTTATATTAAAATCTAAGTCTTTGGATAAACACTTATTATAGTAACCTTGGAAAAGACTGTGTAGAATGTGTAAAACAATTAGAAATTACTGTAGATTTGTAGAAAGGAGCTGACACAAAATTTCCCTTTAGAAATACTTTCCTAAGAGACTTCTAAACTCATAGCCACAGACAGCCATTTTGGGTCTTTGAAGGGAGAGAACATCAGGAGAGAATATCACAGCCACAGGCAGCCATGATGGGGCCCTGAAGGGAGGGAGCCTTCACATCCAAAGGAAGTTTCTGACTCCTAAGCCTTCCTTGGATCTGGGCCTGATTTGCACCTAGTGTCCTGGCCTAGCTCATCTTACCTGCCAAGAAGCAAGCAGTCAGGCAGTAGTTAGAACCCTAAACTTATCCTGCAGCTATGGGTGTGTGTGGTGGGGGGAGGGGGCAGGAAACAGAGAGAAAGGACAAAGACACCAAGATCTGCTTACCAAATTCCTGTATTGACTGAGAGAGTACAGTGGGGGCATAACCTGATTGGAGAGAGGAAGTGCCACAGCTAGAGGGTGCTACAATGTAACATTTTTCAGACTTTTTGTTTGTGTAAAAAAGTAACAATTTTGAAGGAGCGGGGCTAGAGGATTCCATGCTTCTGGATGGGGTGGCCAACTGCAACTTTAACACTTGTTCAGCTGGGATGTTCTCCAGAAGGCTAGTACCTCTCCCTCTTTGTTCTGTGCCAGTGAGTTGGGCGGTAGTCCTCATTCGTCTATACCAGTCTATGTGATGTGCTGAATAGTAGTGTCCTTGAACAAGTTGAGTCAGCAGGTGAAGGAGAGGGAGAGGGCCCTGCCAAACACACACAACATGAAAACATACCTCCCTAGAAACCCCATCCAAAACCAGTATCAACATCTTCTTATTGATTTTTTTTTGAGACAAAGTGTAGCTGTGTAGCCCAGCCTAGCCTTAAAATGACAGTTCTCCCACTTCAGCCTTGCCAAAAGATATGTCATTGTACCAGATTTTACCCTTTTGTTTCACATTTGTGTAATTGTACAATGATGGTGTTTTTAATTTTAAGTTTGCCGAACACATCCTTCACAATTCATTTCAGAAATGAAATAATCTGGCTATAAAATGCCAGTTAACTCTTTACACCAAAAATGTGTCTTAAAATACATTAAACTAAACACACAAAAAAATATATTTAACACCACTTTGAATTTCTGATGTCAACTAAATTATCTTCTTGCTGGACTAGAAATAATGAGCAAATGTATGAAGAGATTTGGGGATTATTTATTCCAAGGACAGAAAGGTCTATAGTCATACATTATTTCAGGCTGTTGGCTGCTGTACTGTAGAAGGAGCCAGACTCTAGACAGGGATAGGTGACTTTCTGGGCATAGCATGCAGATAACTCACCGAAAGAGATTTATTGAAAAAGTAATGAGCAGAGATCAATGCATTACTAGTTCATTTATAAATCAGTCCCTACAGGCTCTTGGGACACAAGAGAACTAGCTCCATTCATAAGATTATAATGCTCTTGGTGGCTGGAATAAAATTTACAGTCTTTTTTTATCCATTCATTTTTGTTTATCATGTAGAGCAAAGATTTAGATGTTCAACTGGGACGAGAGGAAAAGCACTTCTGGAAAATTCAGCGACGTTCGGACAACTTGATGACGTGTTTTCTGCTACCGAGGCAGTGGGATTAATGCTGCCTGGCACAGGGGGTGAAAATTTAATAACCATGCAAGCCCAAGTGCCTCTGTGGTTTATCACCCATGATTGTGTTGTGGAGGAATAGGACTTTCCTTCATTACCACTGTGTAGTTAGTCATAGGTTGGCAAATCCTTCATATCAGTTTTCACTGTGTGCCCTGATGTGGTAGTACATAGTCATTTTAACTTTCCCTGCACTAATATTATGTAGCTATGACAAGATGTCAGGGCTCAAAAGGAAATTCTGGGGACCCGCTTGATACTTTCACAATTCTTGTTTGGTAATCACTGGGGAATGCAGGTCCATATTCCCTCAAGGGAAAGGCTGATCAGAGGATCTGCTCTCCAAGGTGTAGGAGGAGTAGCTGGAGGATACTGATGATGATTGCTTTACATTTCCTCATTGCTTCTATGGAGAAAGATCCTTGATAAGGTACACTGTCCAATGTGAGTTGTTCCTGGCTCCTCACAAGCAAGTTCAGAATGGACATCAGCATGAGATTTTTTCTGTTTCTGTTCTGCTTTAGACATCATAGTGTTGAGCTGCACGTGGATAATTGTACAAGTCGTTTCAGGACCTATTGTTTTGTAACATTTTATGGGCTTCAGAGAAACACATGTTAAAACATTGAACTCCGGAGGGATGGAATTCCTGCCCCAGAGACTGGAAGGGCAAGCAACAGTCAACTGAGGCTTTGGTTCTAGAACCATGACCCTTTGGGAAGAATATGCAAAGAAGATGGCAGTGTGTCTGCACACATGTGTGATGATATTTTATTTCTGCTGCAATGTGATATTTTATTTGTGCTTTAATAAAGTTTGCCAGGAGATCAGAGGAAATAGCAAGCCATTTTAAGTAAACAAAGAAGTCAGGCAATGGTAGCACAAACCCTTAATCCTATCACTTAGCAGGCAGGATCTCTGTGTGGTCAAGGACACACTAGGGAACAGAGTCAAGTGTGGTGACACATGCCTTTAATTCCAGTACCAACCATAGAAACCTGGAGGTCTGTATACAAACACAAAGTGACAGAACTGTGTAGGAAGAGGAAGTGAGGAGGCTGGGCTAAGAGAGCCAATGAGAGGGCAAAACAGCAAGGCAATAAAGGCATCGGTAGACAGGAAGTAACTCGAATTTGGAAGCTGCCCAGTTGGTGAGTTAAGGGTAGCAGTGGCTTTCCCCATTTCCGTGATCTTTCTCTAAGGCTTTTACCCCTATATTTGGCTCAGTGTTTTTTATTTAGTAAGACAGTTTAGAAATTCGTCCACACACATGCAATTGCTAGTGACTTTTTAAGAGGAAGCACAGTTGTGTTTATTTATGGGAACACACTTTCATTGAAAAGAAAAGTCATAGGACCAACCTAGGGAAGCATGTACTTACAAGCACGAAATTTAATATTCATAAAAGAATGTCACAGTCTTTGATTTGGCTCTGTGACAAATTCAGGGATATAAGACAAACCATTGGTGTCTGAATAAATGCTACTACAATAGACACACAGCCACGAGCATTATTTTCTCCTCTTTCAAATGGGGCTTCCAATAGCTTAAGCTATTGTTTTGTTAATAAAATCAATCAATAAATGTCAAGTACTATCTCCAGGGCTAGAAACCTGAGCTTTCTCACCTGTAAAATAACTTCAACAGGAAATGGTGAAAACTGAGCGAGTGTGGGTAAAGCACTCAGGGCATTGCTTAGTGAATATTATGCTCTCCCAATTGTTGGCTATTGATCTTGCTACTTCCATTGTGGTCATTGTAGTACAAACACAGGGCAGTTGATTGAATGTGTAGAATGCTTTAGGGGCAGGTAAGAGGCTATCAAAGCCATCTACCCAGAAAATACAACACTCAGAGCATATCTGGAAGAAAATAAAGGCTGTCTGACAGTTGCAAAGTTATGGCTAGGAAATCTGAGTGAACTCAGTTCTCTTAGGCAGATTGTGTTGAGTTTGAGCAGTTTCTCTTCTCTGAATGGGAAACCCCTAGGTAAGTCAGTAAGGCAGGCCTTTAGATAGTGCCTTAAGCCTCACCACTGTGAATGCTGGGCATAATTTAATTTCATAACATTAACATATTTGAAATTATGAAGCTAAAATATATTCACATCTGTAGGCAAGAGCTGAAAGGAAAGAGCAAGCATATTCTTTCTTCATTTGAATTTTCAAGTAACAAAGATTCATTCAAGTGGTTTCAAATGGACGGAGGAGCTCAGGTATGTGTACAAACCTATGAAATGTCCAGAACACATTAAGCACTGAAAAATGAAAATACCTAATACTTTAAACAAGGTGTTTGTGTGATACAATTTAGTCAGTTCTTGGTTGAAAAGTTCATTTCTTTTCACACACCAGTTTCATTTGTCTTACATATTTCCTGCATTACCACATGATTACACTACATCATCCCTTGATTTTGTTTCATCTATTGGTAATAATTTTGTCTTTCTTCTTAATTTTTAAATTATTAAAAACTTTAAAATATCTTTAAATTAAGTGTGTGTGTTTATGGCAGTGTGTACAGATGACTACAGGTGCCTGCAGAGGTCAAAAGATGGTATGTGATTCCCTAAAGTAAAACTTACAGATGGTCCTGAGCTTGACATTGGTGCTGAGAACTAAACTTGCTTCATCTGCAAGAGCAACCTATTTTTAAACACTTTTCAATCCCTGTAGCTCCTAATTATGTGTTTTTGATATTATTAACATTTCTGTAAGATATTGACAGAGGGTGAAATTAGGAGCTACTAAGCATTTGACAACTTTAAATATGTTTTGTTAGATTTAAGCTTACAATTAGTGCTTACTTAGTATTTTTTTTACTAGAAGTATGAAGGATATCTTCAGTGTGATTGTCTCCCGAGTGCTGAGATTAAAGGCATGCTCCACCACCGCCTGGCTTGGCTTTACAATTATGGTGTAACCATTGCAGAAGCAATCTTGATCAATTTAATTGATTAGGTGCAGTAGTAATAGTGTTGTGCTTTTTTTCCAATAAGTCAAACATGAATGGATAGTGGCAAGAATCTTCCTTTGTGATTTGAATGCAGGTCTAAGGATAGTTTAAAATCATTAATATTTTCCACAAGGAAAAAGAAAAGCTAGTGCTGAATTTTCAGGCGTAATTTTTGATGGCTAACTCCAGGGAAATGGGGATTCATGTTGTTCAATCACTTTATAGTTTGGTGAGAGGTCCTCAGCTCTATGATGCTAGCACAAAGATGTCAACTTCTGTATAACTAGTGATATCATCATAGCTTAAGAAATCAACATGGCAAATCTTGATTTGTGCTGATGATGAATGGTTCAAACAAGAAATGTTCACACGTTCTTCCTGTTACATAGGCCTGTGTTGCCACAGAAAGCTTTCATGGGGAGCACCTTCTTGCTATTCATAAAGGAAGACTTTCTTGAATCCTAGACTCCTTACAGGACAGGATGACTATTACAGTGCAAAAAAACAGTTTTCTATTCTATCATCAGTTTGGATATGTTCACTATGGGAAGCAATCACTCCTGTCCAAATCCTAAGAATGGAGTTGGATTCCTGGAGTGCAGTGGGAGGGATACATGGTTTCCTTACAAGGTCAGGTGATTCCTGAGCAGGCATACCTGGGCAGTTAAGCACATGAACTCCACACAGTTTCCGAGAATACTCCATTATAGCCAGAAACTTGAGAATATAAAACCCGTGCATGATCATTTCTAAGCAAATTTTTAAAAACTAAGAGTAAATCCTCAGATGCTATGATGATGAAAGATCACTCAGATACCACATTCTACAGCATAATCTCAAAAGAAAATGAATTTCTACTTACAATTGATTAGAATGGGTCTGTGGGATGGTAATGATTTGGAAAAATTCCAGTGAGCAATAGAATTTCTGAAAGCAGTGTTGTGAAGTGACAGCCTTCTGGGTGGTTCACTTATGGAGAAAACAATAGTTCTTCAGATATTCAGGGGTCAAGATCATCTCACTTCCTATGTAGAACAGTCTCTGGGACAATGGCTTGATGTGTGCCTTTATGATGGTAAAAAGGAAAGAAAGAAAGAATGACCAGATCTTCAGGATTGAACTGTAAGCTTTAGAAGAAGGAAGTCTGTGCTCAATTTATTTTGTTTTTATCTTGAAGGGGGACACAGCAGAACATTCTGAAAGCCACAGATGGGATGTGACAAGGGTCAAGATGAGGAAGAATGTCATGGAAGCAGCTTTAAGGAATGGTTGAAACTGAGAAAGTCTGTCGTGTTCAAATAACGATACCAAGAAGAAAGAGCTTCTACAATGTGACAGAATCATGTTTTAATCCCTAGAAAACATCCCAAGGAGGAACTGTCAATGGTTAGTGGCCTAGCCTTACACTATGAGCTATTTCCCGATCTGGATTTCACTCAGTCCCATTGCCAATCAGTTTTTCAGAGGATTGCCCTATGGTTTATAAGTACAACCAGTACATCCAAATTGTAGAACATGGAGCATGGGAAAACAAATTTAGGGTCAATAGCTTCATCCTTAAGAAGATGACCTGGAGGTTGTGTGAATCATTTCTGATGACATCCTGATGTCCCGAATTTTGTCTTAGAACAATGATTAGCTGAGGGAAAAGTGACAATGTCATTTTATTCTTCATTATTCTTCAACTATATTTCCAGAGAGAAAGAGAGAGAGAAAGAGAGAGAGAGAGAGAGAGAGAGAGAGAGAGAGAGAGAGAGAGAGAAGTAATGTAGTAACCCATCTAACAAAAACATGAAAATCAGGTGTTGATTTTGCACAGGTTAACACAGATATTCTGGGTGTCTGGTAAAGCTTTGAGTCGGCTGTTGAGAAATGCAATCTTAAAAATGTTACTTTGGAGTCTCTCTAAGTGTATAGATGATATTTAAATTTGGGACTCTGAAATCATCTGGAAATGAGCATTCAGAAAACAGAAGTCTGAAAATCAGGGTCTTTCAATATTTGCAGATGAGAGAGAAGAGAAGGTTGCAAAAACCAAAACTTAACAGCATTGAAAACGAGAGAGAAACACACGCTAACAAGCTTTCCCTTTTGTCCTTGGCTCACTGTATGAAAATTCCCCACCTTGCAATTGTGGCAGTTTCATGATTACATGATACATCTTTTAAAAAATGATTTGCACCGGGCAGTGGTGATGCACGTCTTTAATCCCAGCACTCAGGAGGCAGAGCCAGGTGGATCTCTGTGAGTTCGAGGCTAGCCTGGGCTACCTACCGAGTGAGTTCCAGGAAAGGCGCAAAGCTACACAGAGAAACCCTGTCTCAAAAAACCAAAAAAAATGGTTTGCAATTATTATTTGTGTCTGTGTGCATGTGCATGCATGTCATGTGGGTGTGGATCTCTGTGGAGACCAGAATATGATGCTTGATCCTCTGAAGCTGGAATTATAGGTGGTTTTAAGCTATTCAGTGTGGGTACTGGGAATCAAACACAAATCTCCTGGTTAAGCAAAAGTGCTATATTCATCTGAGCCATCTCTTCAGTACTAGATGCTTTTTTCGAATAATTGGGGCAAGCACTATAGTCAGAAGTTTTCCTGTGTCCTGCCTGTCCCGCAGCCACTGGGACAAATAAACACACAGAGGCTTATATTGCTTACAAACTGTATGGTCTAATGGCTCAGGCTTCTTGCTATCTAGTTCTTATAACTTCAAACTTTTCTATTAATCTACAAGTTGCCATGTGGCTGTGGTTTACCAGTACTTTCACATCTTGCTTCTCCTGGCAGCAGCTGACGTCTCTTCTCTGCTTCTCCTTTCTTCTTCCTGTATATCTGCTTGAATTTCCTGCCTGCCTCTAAGCAGCCTTGCCATAAGCCAATACAGCTTTATTTACCAACTAATCAGAGCAACACATATTCACAGCATACAGAAAGACATCCCACAGCACTTCCCCTTTCCTGTCTAATCAAAAAGGAAGGTTTTAACTTTAACATAGTAAAATTACATATAATAGAACAGTTATCAAGCAAGAATTGCAGTTACAATATCTAGTCTATATATTTGGCAAAATTAAAGAAAATATTCTATCTATTCTATATTTGTGAGTCTAAAGTTTCATATATAATTTATCTTTTATCATAACCAATGAAAATTATAACTACCTAGTCTTCAACTTCATCAAAGACCCCAAAAGGATATAATACTACCTAAGTAAATAGGAAGTGCATTGCAAGCACCTTCCAAAAAATCTAGAATGACAGAGACAGCTGCCTCCTTGGATAGTCACTCAACTCTTGCTACAGGCTGGGTTACTTAAGATTGCCTCAGCAACTGTGTTGGCATTTGAGTGTATGAACATTCCTTCCTGAAATATGAGACTTAGTTGACCCTGTGCTCTCACTGGTAGAACTAAACTCTTTCTACCACATCACTGCTGTCAATATATCCTTAGGCATTAATCTTAGCTATAGTTCCCAGTACACAAGATTATTTGTTCCTATACCTGTATGACCTCTTGGAAGGCTAATGTTTCCTCTCTCTTTCTCTACTGCAGTGAGTGTCAGCCAGCATAACCATTCTTTTAGAAAATCAAAGACACCAAAGATCAGGTCAAATGAAGACATCATAATTCTTCATAACTACTTTAATAACCTTATATCTGCTAAATCAAAAGGAAGGTTAGCCAACACACTTAAATATAACACCATTGCCCACAGTAAGGAATGGGAATGGAACAGTTTGTTAATAATAAGCTACAAGACATAAGTAATTGCTTAACTTAACAGCCCCCATTAATTATCAGACCATAAGCACAGCTGAAATTGCAACCTGAACTTGAATTTCAGTTGAGAGCTTCAGCTTCCTCTTGTTTCAAAATCCCTAAGTTACTATCTTGAACCTTTCTTGACTGAAAAGTGCCAAAGTGAAAAGCCACAGAGACCAATTTCTAAGATGTAGCATGGTGACAATGTGAAAGCACGAAGTAAAATGATACTTACAAACATTTTTACTTTTGAGATAATTATTTATTTTCCTGCCGGGATTAAGAAGGTCCACCAAGAGCTGTATAGCCCGTACTCTGCTCCCTCACCAGTAACAGCTTGAAAAGTTCTGATATAAGCTCATGAACAGGATGCTGACTGTCTCACTTCCGAGACCCTTGGGATTAACTTTTTCTTTTCATACACAGACCCTCCATCTGCCATTAGGGTGTGTCTAAACAATCCTAGCTCACACCACTATGCTATTTCCATACTTGTTTCAAAGGACTGTGTATAAATATCATATATTGCTGGGCAGGGTTGGGGCATGCCTTTAATCCCAGCACTTGGGAGGCAGAAGTTGGTGGATCTCTATGTGCTCAAGGCCAGCCTTGTCTACAAAGTGAGTTCTAGGATAGCCTTGGCTGTTACACAGAGAAACATTGTCTCAAAAAAAACAAACCAAAAAAAGAAAAAAATATAATATATGATGTCATCTTATATATTTTATGTACAATACATATCTTGTTCTGGGTTCCCTTTATTTCTCTCTTCATAATTACCTCCAGAATCATTCAAGTTGTTGCAGGTGCTAATCTCTCATTGCTGTTTATTGCTATCAAATTATTTTTCAGAGTGGCTGTCCCCTTCTGGATCATTACCAGCAATGTCTGTGTGACCCTGTTCTATTGTCTCATCATTTTGAGGTTATTGCTATTTTTTTTTAATTTTGGCCATTTTGAGAGGTGTATAATGACATATCCCGGTGGTTTCAATTTGCATTTCTCTAATGGTTAATGATCATACTCAGCATCTTTTCATGTGCTTCTCTGCCATCTGCTTGTCTTTTTTAGTGAATTGTCTGTTCTCAATTTTGCCTATTTTCTGATTGGATTATTTTTGTTTTACACTTGCATTTAATTTTCTTTTGAAAAGCAGTTTAGATGCATGTTCTTGGTTGAATATGCAGCTAGCAAGTGCTTCATATTGTTAAAGCTCCAGCTTGTCATTTCATCCTTTCTGCGTGGTGTTTCACAGATAAACCTGCATGAGGTCTGTAATGCCAGTGCTGATGTACTTCCTGTTCTTTGAGGTCAGAGTATTCTAATGATGGAGTCCTTTACAGAAAACATGTCTTTAGGCTGAAGGACATGCACTGGTTCTTTTATTTAGTTGCTCTTTGATAAAACTTGCCCACACTTTGATAAAATAATCCCATACATATTTTTTCTGCATTCAAACATAACAATACATTAGCCAAGTCCTAAAGTAAGAACTGAGACTGTTGAGCGCATAACACATCTGACAATTGACTTTTCTATTATGTACTGTCGTGAACAAGATAATGTGACTAAATCCATCCAACATGGACTTTATCCCTAAAGACCTGTGACTCAAATGGGGAAATGCTGCTAGCAAGAAATGAGCCTATCTGTAGAGCATACCAGTTGATCAATTATAGAGTACACAACAGTAATAATTGAGATAAAATGAAGATCTCTAAAGGTATAGAAGAAGCATAGGATAGTAATTCATAAGGTCTTGGGAAATTGCTTTTCAAGAACAATAAAAGTTCTCCAATAGTGTGAATCTGGTACCACAGCATGCTAAAAAAAAAAAAAAAAATTAGTAACACCGACCATTTGAATTTTGGTAGTAGTGTAAATGGGAATGCACAGCTTTTGTTCAAATTTTAATAACATCCAAATGCCAGATGTAGTGGCACCTGTCTGTAATTTCAGAATTTGGGAGGTAGGGATAGGAATATTATATGTTCAAAGTTGTTCTGGGCTATATTGGGAGTTTGAAGATAACATGGGCAAAATGAGAACCTATCTTAAAAAAATCCACCTGTCCTCCAAAAAGGAAAGATTCAAGATACTAAGAGCTGAAAAACAAACCAAGAATAGGACCAATGTAAGTACAAGAAAGTGTGAAGTTATAAAGGATGTGGCGCTCCAAACTTGGTATCAATGCTGATCTTAGATCCTCTGCTATAAAGCAATCATTTGTCACAGGGATGCTAGGGTTGGCAGCTACATAGATAAGAAGGAATCCAACCCCATCAACAGGTCTTATGCAGTGTACAGGGTGATATCATCACTCATTTGCCTGACAGGCAGAAAGGAACATTACAAGAGATAGCTTAGGATAGAACAAGTCCCTTCTGTAGCTTTCAAGACATGATGGCTTACTCTACTCTGTGAGAATGAAGCTCATTTATATGAATACATAACCAATTACACTGTCACTGTCAAGGATCCATGGACGTGTCCCACATTTGGGCTGCCTTTGTTCCAGAGAGTATATAGAACAGAACCAAGTCTATTATAGGAACAAAAAAAATATAGAAAATTGGACAATGGCTTATTGGCAGTGTTTGGGGATTCTGGGATTTCCAATGTTGTCACTTGATTGTAAAATGTCCCCTTCAACTGGAGATGATGTTTTAAGAACCCTGAAAACTTAAGAGGTTGTGTTTCTGTGTCCTGCCTGCAAGATATGTTAGGGCAATAGTGACACAAAGCTTGTGCTTGTCATTAATCAATATCTGGTTTGATTTAAGGCCCACCATACAAGTTAGAGTCCATATCCAACATGCTTGTGCCAAGAACATGTGATAGTTAGCCCAGGGACCTAAGGTCAAACCAATTATTACCGTTATAAAAAAGTAGCAATAAAATGACTCCTGGTGGCATTTTGTTATACTCATAGATCAGTGACTTGCTCAGAGAAGCTTGCTCCTGCAGTAGATGGGAATAAATATATTGACCCACAATCTGGGATTTCTAAGTGTGGGAATGTGTGGGTCTTGGATTCTTGTACCTTCTCTGGGTTCTTTTCATTCTGTTTGTTTTATCTAATTTTGATGTGTTAGTTTTTATTTTATCTTTTATTATCTATATTGTATTATATTAGAATCCTGTAGAACCCTGTTTATTTTCTAATTAGAGACAGAAATGGAGTTAATCCAGGTGGGAGTGTAGGTGGGTAGGAGCTGGGAGATGTAGAGGGAGGAGAAACCATAATCAGGATATATTATGTGAGAAAAAAATCTATTTCAACAAAAGAAAAAAAAGTTTGGGCATAATTAGAAGAAGTATATTGCTGTAACAGGAGTCTCTGATATTTTCTGCTCCATCCATCATGAGATAATGAGACTTCTCCTTTACATACTCCAGCTACCATGATTGCTTCAGGCCCAAAGCTTTGGGATCAGCTAATCACAAAGTGACCCCTATGAAACTGTGAGACAAAATGAATGACCCCATTCTTATTATGTTGTTACTTCAGATATTTTGCCACGGCAGTGCAAAAATACTAATATATTTAGAAAGAGCTGTCGTTGTTCCCACTTAATCAAAAGATCTTACTTACATAGAAAAATCTCATCATGTACAATTAATCCGGGCTGAACAAAAAAACATTGTAACTCCAAGAGTAATCTAAGAAAATAGAAAAAAAAATGCAATCAAAATATTTAAAGGCTAATGATTTTCACGGATTCAGTAAAATTACTCCGAAGAATAAGGTGGCAGAATGTTTTTAGGATTTGTGGTCCAATTATGGTTCACTTGCACACCAGTCATGGGTGTTTTGTCCCTATAACAGCATTTGTGCTTTCACCTTTTACAGGAGAGGAACTGTGGACACAGAGTATGATACTCCTTGTGTGAACAGTCCTCTTTGGCAGGAAGGCACTGTTCTGTTTCTGTGATGTCCACTCAATTCTGAACAATGTAGTTCCCAACGTCCTGGCCTTTACATTCGTCCGGATGCTTGTATCTGTTTTTCATTTGCAAGCAGTGTCACTTTTATTTCGTGACTTATTAAATTGTCTAATTGAGGGAGGTAGTTGGTTTTTCCGGGGTTTCTGATTTCTGGTGACTTTTCTCCCTCTGATTGTACTAATCCCTACAAGTTACTTTAAAAAGAAAGTGACTAGCTAGTCTTCTGTTATTTTTTGTTTTATATTTATTTGACTGTGTGTGTGTGTGTGTGTGTGTGTGTGTGTGTGTTGTATGTACATGTGCATGGAAGTGTTTTCAGAGGCCAGAAGAGGGTATTGGGTTTATTAGAACTGGAGCTGCAGATTGTTGTGAGCTGCCCCATATGGATGCTAGGAATCAATCTGCAATCTTCTGCAAGAGAAGCCAGTGTTCTTAACTGGTGAGCCTTCTATTCAGTCCCATAATTCTATTTTTAAAGTTGTTCCACTAATTAAAAAATAGCGCCTGAAACTTGGATTCAGCACACACACACACACACACATACACACACACATGCACGAGTATGTGAGCACGCACAGACACACGTGAACACACATGTACATACATGCATGCATTATATTGATAATCTTTATAAAACATTGGCGAAAATTAAGTATATCTGTTTTTTCCTAATTGTTCTCAATATTTCACCAGTCACTAAAATCAAAATCAAATTCCACTTTGTATTTTCACAGAATTAGATTACAGATCAATTAATATTAGCATCTAAGACCTTGGAGTTCCCTACAAAGATATTTTGTGTCGTTTCATTTCCCTTTGGTGCATATTTTTTCAGTCTGTATCAGATGGACCTAAATCTTCTCTGAGTGCATCTGTTTTGCTTGATCTACCCAAACCTGAGTCTCACAAGCTGATTTCATTTGGTTCCACTTTGTGCCTTTGGTCCCAAAGCAGTCATAATGGGACTCTGCAGCAGCAACCACCCAGGAAAAACCCATGCTTTAGCCAGCAAAGCTTGCAGTCTCCACTGGGAATGTGACAGCTGGATCATAGCAGGTGAACAGGATGCAGGACTTGGGGCAAAGCCATTATAAATAATGTGTAACTGGAATCTTTAAATTATCTATCTATAATTTAGTTGCAATAAATAGTCACTTAGAATGCAAAAGTTAAAAGTGAAATCCAGTGCTGAGTTTTGTGGTCATTAGGAATCATCACCTGTGTTTCACAAATATGACTGCCTGGATACATTTAAAAATGAAAAAGGTTATTAATACTGTGGGTATTAATAACTTATTATCAGTGGGTCCATGCCACAGTAGTCATGTGGAAGTGAGTGGACAACTTTTTATAATCAGTCATTTCCATTTTTCTTTATATGGGTTCTCTGCACCAAACTCAGATTGTCAGGATATACAGCAAACACCTTTACCCAATAAACATCTCACTGGACTCCTTGAGTGTATTTTTAAAATAAGATAATAATGGTGATTTCACATTGTGAATGTTTTTAAAAGCAATGTCAATATTTCAAACACTTTCATATAGTAGAAAATAATCATGCTCATAAAACTTCTCTGATTACTTGAGAATTAAATGGTGGATACACACTTTATGGATAACTTCATTAATAAATTGATGAAGATATATTAGATATTAAGGTACAAAAAGGCATGGTGTGTTTTAATTATCAACTTTCTTTAAATAAATCTTTAGAACTTAGTATTTAATCAGGATTCCCTAGAAGAAAAGAACTGATAGAATATGTATATATTCTCTGTGTGTGTGTGTGTGTGTGTGTGTGTGTGTGTGTGTGTGTGTGTGTAGGAAATGGATTGAAGGATTGAAGATAATTTATTAGAATGACTTACAGGCTGTGGTCCAGCTAGTCTAATAATGTCTGTTTAACAAAAGGAAGTCCAAGAATCTTGTAGTTGTTCAGTTCATGAAGCTGGGTGTCTCAGCTGGTCTTCAGTATATGCCAGAATCCAAAAATGTGGACTGCAATGCCACTGAAGGAATGGAATTGCCATCAAGAGGGAGTGCAAGAAGGCAAAGTGAGCAAGCTTTCTTCTTCCATATCCTTTATATAGACTTCCAGCAGAAGGTGTGTTCCTGATTATGGTGGATCTTCCCACTTCAAAAAAATCAGGATTAATGTTGACTCTTTCCACTTCAAATTATTTAGTTAAGAAAAATCCTTCATAGGAACACCCTGAGGCTTGGGTTTTAGTTTATTCCAGATGTAGTCAAGTTGACAATCAAGAATAGCTTAGGAATCTGACTTGCAAATGAATATAAAAATTCAAAGAAGAATAATTCATGACACACTTCCTGTCAGGCATGATGTTCTAGGATGTTATAAGCTATATTAATCAAGCCCCTGGAAGATATTACTAGATTAGTGTAACACAATACACAACCAAGGCACACCTCTGGAAAGTGGGAATGGATTTATTTACCTAGAGATCTATTACAAAAACTGACAAATGAGACTTCATCAATTTAAAAAGGCTTCTAAACAACAAAGTAGCTAATCACCAGGGTGAAGGGACAGCATACAGACAGGAGGTAAGCCTCTGGAGCTACTCACTAGGCATGGGTTTATAAAGAACGCAAAGCAATAAACACCAGTGAACCAATTATCCAGTCAGTAACTAGGCAAATGAACAAAAATCAACATCTGTCAAGCCACCAAGAAACTGTAAGTCAAACTACATTAAAATTTTACTTTCTTTGTAAATTTTTATACATTTTCCAGAATGGCTGTCACTGAGAAAGAAAGAAAGAAAGAAAGAAAGAAAGAAAGAAAGAAAGAAAGAAAGAAAGAAAGAAAGAAAAAAGGAAGGAAGGAAGGAAGGAAGGAAGGAAGGAAGGAAGGAAGGAAGGAAGGAAGGAAGGAAGAAAAGAGAGAAAGAATAGCAAATGTTTGTGAGTCTGACAACAATAAGAGGCCATGCTAATGTTCCATTAACAGAGAGTAAACTACTCCAGCCATTAAGTGAATTTGAACACAGACTTTGAAAAAGTACAGCCAGTATTTCTGTCTGATCCAGCTATACAGCTCCTGGGAATGCCTGTGAAGGATTCTTAGTCTACATTCCACAACGACATCCATCCACACTACCTGTGTTTACTGTGGCACAACAGCCAACTTACAACATGAGCCAACATGCCTATCACTAGAAGACTGGGTAAAGAAAATGCAGCATATGTTCAAAATGCAGTTCTACTCAAATACAAAGATGAAGGAAATCATGTCATTTGTGAGGAAATGGAAGAAAATGGAGATAACGCCAAGCAAAATAAGCCTTTCATTTATTTTCTTTGGCCCTTTAAGACATATATTTGTACTGTACCCCAGGCTTGCCTCCAGCCTGCAATCCTCCTGCTTCTGTCTCCTCAGAACTATAATTACAAACCTGGCATCTCCCACTTTTTATATATTTCATATTTATTTCTATGTCCTTCTCTATAGGATCAAATTCCTCTTTTCATATTATAAATTTTACTTCTACAGATTTAACGAAATTATATGTCATTATTTAGACTTAGTTTTCACTTTTTAAAGGATAGCATTCATAACTATGTTCTTAAAAATCCAATCCAATGTATTCTCCCTACCCTCCCTGCAAACATTAAGATTAGGAAAGTTTAATTCTGATAAATCCCCTCTAGCTTTTAGTTTGTAGAATCTAGTGGAATTTTCTCTGTGCCAGTTTCTTTACTCAATTGGATCATACACCTTCTCAAGAGTCAGAAATGACATGGTCTGCCAGTCAAAGTGGCTTGGCTACGAAAAGACATGCTTGTATATTTTATCATTTCAAAGAAGTATAGGAAAAGCAGAGAGATGGGCCTGAGGGCACACAAAGTAACTGAAGATTATGAAAGAAAATCCACAGATGGTTGTAGATGAATTTCTAAGCGGTATTATTAAATAAAAAACACAGAGCCAAATATAGGGGTGAAAGCCTTAGAGATCAGGGAAATCGAAATAGCTACCACCTAACCTTACCTCACCACACCGCAGCTTCCAAAGTGAGCTACTTCCTGTCTTACCCACACCTTTATTGCCTTGCTGTTCTGCCCTCTCATTGGCACTTAGCCCAACTACCTCACTTTCTTGTCACTGTCTGTCTGTACAGTCCTCCAGGTCTCTATGGTTGGTACTGGGATTAAAGGTGTGTGTCACCACTCTAGGCTCTGTTCCCCAGTGTGACCTTGAACTCACAGAGATACAGATGGATTAAAGGCATGTGCTAACATTGCATGATTTCTGTTTTAACTAATAGTGGCTGACCTTTATCCTCTG
>CABHPQ010156030.1:28187-56679 GCA_902168405.1 Peromyscus aztecus
AGCAATTAACAGGAAGAGGAAACACTGATCTCTTAATGACACAGTTTGCTAGCAGTGGGGGAGAGAACACAGACCAAGTCCAGAGACTTCATTTCAGAAGCCAGGAGCGTTTTGAAAAGAATAAAGCAGACATTCCACAAGCCACCTGTATTCTTTATTCTGTTGTTCCAGAGAAGAGCCAAATCTGTCTTCATCACAAAACCTGTGGTCAGGATGAAATTTATCCAAAATTTAATTAACATGACAGGAACATCAAGAGCATTTGAACAAGTCTAGAATCTTCTCTCGTCTTGACAACTTATCTTTAGGGCATTGCTTGCATTTTCAGAACCACAAGAGGGCTGAAGGACTCCAGTTACAATGCTTACATCCCAGGAGGAGAGGAATAGACCACAGGCAGCAAGGCGGGTTTCATGGCTGTATCAGCTGTCTTAAGGAGAATCCCCAGAAGTCCCATCCAGCGACTTCTCTTTTTTTTTTCTTTAATTTTTTTCTTTCCTTTTACATACCAACATGTCTTGACATGCAACCTCTAGAAAAAAAGATGGAAAATGGCATACTGGCATCTGTGAACACTGTCATAAGAAAGCAAAATTTAAAATTGTTTCAAGATGAAAAGTAAAACAGGATATTTGGTAGTAGATACTCTTGCTGTGATAGTCCTTATTTGCCCAAGTCTTAACAAGTCCCCTTTGTGTATTTAAAATAATCTTATTACCCTTTCCCCTGGCACACAGGTAGTAATTAGTGTCTGCCTATTGCAATCCAGAGTACAGGTAATATGCAACCATCTCCATCAGTCTCAGAGTGGCTTTGGCGACCTCTCCAATTGAATATTAAGAACATCTCTGTACTCCTCCTCCACTTGGGGATACGTAATACAAGAGGAAAAATGTTTTAAATGAAAATAAATAACAGCAATAAAAACTGCTTGGAGCAATTAGCCTTTGGAAAATAGAAGGAAAAAATGAGAAAGATGAGTCAATCACCAGTGTGTCAGAGTAATTTACTCGACCCTGATTGGGAGGAAGCAAGTGACCTCTTCACTTAGCTATGAAGCATATTTCATGATTAGCCCAGTAGGGAAAGCTTGCTTTGGCCTCCCATTCGTCCACATCTCTGAGCTCTTCCATCTGAAAAACACACCTCTGTCTTTTCTCCCTCAGTCCTGGTAAAGGCCATGGAGAGAGAGAGAGCTCTAGGAAGTATGTAGCCTCAGGGGATTTATTACTACTTATATACATTTGCAAGCCCAGGACTGTTTTGTATTTGACCGCAAAAGGCTATTATAAGTATGGCTTCACGAGCTCTTTAAAATTAGTACTTATTGAAATTGGGCAGGTGGCTCAGAAACTAAGAACATTTGCTACACTGGCAGAGGACTAAGTTCAGTTCCCTACACACATCTCCCACTGCTCAAAACTACCTATAACTCCAGCTCAAGGAGATCTGATGCCTCTTCAGGCCTCTGCAGGCACTTGCATATATATGCAGACATATACAGAGACATATCTGTATACTTATTCAAAACTTGTACTTTCAGTACATTTGCTGGTAATCAGACTCATGTTTATATACATATAGCCAATGGATTTTGTTTCTGTTTTGAGGCAGGTTCAATCTGGTCTTGAACTCTTCATTGTCCTGTCTTTCAGGAGATGGGATTACCCTTTCATATGGCCAATGCTTGAATCTGGCCAGGAGTTTTGAGTAAGCATTACTTTTAATTCTGAGAACTCCCTTTTAATGCATTGGCTTTTATGTGGTATCCCTGCTACTGCACACTCAGGCTACTGAAATTTTGGATTTCTCCTTCTATGAGCATGGTCAGATTATAATGTTAACATCAGTTTAGCCATTCCATGAATTACCATACAATTGAATTACCATACAAACAGGTTCCCCTGGGCTGGAGTGGAGACCTGGCATTTCAAGCTATCCTAAAAGAGATGGAGCATTATTATTTCCCTAATGAGACAGTGCACTTTCCCTTCTTAGAGACCTCTTAGTGCAGCCCCCTGCTGCTGCTGCTGCTGCTGCTGTTGCCGCCACCGCCCTCAGGAAATACTGTGTGGCCCTTGCCATGTGCTCTACCCTTTCACTTTTCTTTCTCCCTTGTCTGGGATTCTAACCAAAGCCTAAGCAGACCTTCCCTGGCACTCCAGGCGTTCCCGGTGTTTCTCTGAAGCCCCCCTTTTATTGTCATGTGGCAAATGGCGCAGTCTTTCTCTCGTTCTCTTTCTTCCTTCTGGCAGCTGTTGAGGTTTGTATCTCACCTGCCTTGTTTTTCCCTTAAATCCTAATTAGATTTCATTGGGATTTCATCTCAGTCCACTTCTAAATTATTTTTTAATAAGACTACGAAACCCCCAAGTGAACACCCTTTCCAAACTATTCATCAGATAATAGCTGCTTGACACTGTAAAAATCACAATGTAAACACACCTTCCTAGAAATAAGCTGTCTGAACAGGCGGACTGGCTCGGTGACGATGGATAGTTTGGAATGTTGCTAATCCAAAAGCCTAATAACAATTTCCTTTGAGCTATTTTTCAGCCCCTTGAAGAGCCATGGTTTGCTCAACTCTGTCTCAGACTTAACATTCTGTCACACAGATAAAAATTTTGGGGATGTATTTATGGCTAAGAATGCTATCCAATAAGATCTGAAGCCTATGGGTTTTGCTGTAACCTGCTTCTTTGATGTACCAAACGAAGTATTTTAAATTTACCATGATTTATGACTTTCTGTGATCTAGCACTATAAAACATATTTGCTAAATACGTTATAGTCCATGCATTTATGTGGGAATAAGATCTCTAATATAGCAACAAAAGATGGGATGGCCTAATGACTCCGTGTATGAGTGCTTGCTCTGCAAACATGAGGACCCGGGTTCACATCACCAGCACACACAGAAGAAGCGAGGCATGGCTAGGAGTGCCTGTGCCACAGTTTTGAGGATTACAGGCAGGCAGACCCTGAGACCTCACTAATGGGCCATTTTAGCTAGAACAGTAAACTTCTGGGTCAGTGAGAGACCCTATTGCAAGCAGTATGAAGAAGATTAATAGAAGAAGACACCTGATGCCCTGTTCTTGCCTCTGCATCTGTGGCCATGGGCACAGGCCACCCATATACTTACAAGAATGCAGCTCTTACACCACACACACACACACACACACACACACACACACACACACACACACACACACACACAAACACGGTGGGGGGTAACAAAGCATATAATTATATAGTTGACTTATATTTAAGTATTTATCATCCTTTTTCCATTTTAATCGTTATTTTCATTTATTTGGGATGCTTTGGGAGCCCTTTGACTGCTCATGAAAGTCCAAGATTTTCTTTTTATTACTAAAATCCATCCAGTGGGGATCCTTTTATAATGGACATCTCTGCCTGCTCTTGCTCTGGCTGTCACTGTAGCAGCAAGATATGTATTAACCATGACTTTCAAACCAGAGTCTCACATTCGTTTTGACAGCCTACAGTGAATTCTCTACCAAAGGCAATTTCTTCTGAGACTATGATGAACAAGTCCTTGCTAAGTGGAAAGTTTGGGGGAACTTTTGATGTGGCTGATGCTTGATTTCTCTGTGCAGAATACCACTGTGTGATTGACCAGGGCTGTTGTCTAGCAAATGATCCCTTTTATAAATCTGCTAGGTTGTTGGAACAGTGAGTTTAGCTTTCAAAATATCCTTCTGAGGTTGAGAGAGTGAGGATGCTACAGGAAAAACAAAGTAACTGAGTTCTGTCACTTGTAAGATTTAGTCTGTGCCAGTGATTTCCTTGTCACAGATTTTTTTTTTCAATATGAAGTAAAACAGAAACTGGTATGACAGGTATACCTTAGCCTCCCCACACAGACACAGCTTAATATCACTTAGAGAAATCTAACTTTGTCTATAGGTAAAAACAAACAAACAAAAATTGGGGGGCATTCATGTTGTAGTTTTAAGGCTCATGAATGTCCACAGTTTTGTTTTTATTATTAAAATCCAACTAGTGTGGATCCTTTTATAGATGAAGAATAATGAAATTGTATATGTGTGTGTGTGTGTGTGTGTGTGTGTGTGTGTGTGTGTGTGTGTAAGCAAAATAAAAGAGAGACATTGATACAGATACAGAGAAAGAGAGAGAGAATGCCAACAATAAACATAAACATAAGTATATGTGAATAATATTTGTGATGAATTGTTGCATGTCTTTTAATGAAAGCTAATTTATTTCATATTTACTGTATGCTGAAAACCAAGCTGAGCTAAGAACATCGCATGTGGTACTTTATTCTCCTCACAACAGCCCTGTGAAGTAGATACTGTAGGTTGTATTATATCTCCACCCCAAATCTATTTGCTGAAATTATAACCCACAGAGTATCAAAATATTATTTTATTTGGTCATAAAGTCATAGAAGATTGATTAAGAGTTAAGGTGTCATGAGGCAGTTTTCCTGGAGAAGGGTGCATTGTTGATTGAATCTGAAATGTTTCCCATAGGCTCATGGTTTTGAATGCCTCTCTTCAGCTGTTGACATTATATCAGGAGACTGAGGAATGTTTACAAGCAGAAGAAGCTCTTTGACAGAAGGAGATCATAACAGTTGGACTTTGAATCCTGCTCTTGGCTCTAGCTTTGCTGTCTTTGTCCTGGTCTGCCATGATATGAACAATCCCTACCACATATTCTTGAATTCAAAATGAAGTACGTCACCATGCCTGCCCTACCATGATGACCTTCTGAAATGATGAGTGGCAATAATTCTTTTCTTCTTTAAGATGTTCCTCTCTGTATCATGGTAGCAGCAACCAGAAAATAGCTAAAAGAAATAGTTTCCTAACTAAAGATCAAGTCCTTACACAAAGAAAAACTCATCCACAGGGAGAGGAAAATATATAAAACACCCCATGATAATTAGAGGTAAATGGACATGGCAATAAATATTCCTAAGTTCCCACTTTATGCACCAAGATGGGTATATCTTTAAACTCTCACCAGAGAAATGACTTTTTGCAGCAGATGTTGATTAACCCAGAGACTTAACAACTGTTCAACTTGTAAAACATAAGAGACTGTGGAATGCTCAAGACTAAATGAGGCAGCTATAACACACTCCTCCTTCCAAGGGTCAGGGGTCATCATGGAAGAAGGGTTGGCAAGACTGTAAGAAGACAGCTAGTACACGATTGCAGCAAAACGTATTATCCGAACATGGCACTGCACTCCCATACATAAGCTCACAGTGGCTTTGACCACATATGTGATCAAGACCAGAATAAAGAAGTCCCAGCATGAGTGGAGGAGGGAGTCATGAAGTCTCACTCCTAGCTGATGAATTACTGGCAGTTGGTGACTACTGGAGGTGGGAAAGTGGATATGACCTCTGAGAAGATACCATGCTCCAGTAGGTGCCCCTACACCCATGCATATATGTACAGAACCAAGTGGACTTTGGATTTAAAAGAGGAGGACGTGAAATTGGGAGGGAAAAGTGGAGAGAGATATTGGGGAGGACCTGTGGAGGAGAATGAGGATGAACTTTATCAAAGCACATTATATTCCTGGATGTGGTCCTCAAACAATAAAAAGAAAACTAGAAAAGAAAAACAAAACAATCCTACTACCACAGATCATTGTCTATCAAAGAGTTCTACAAACCATCAGAAGTTAGAATGGAGGAGTACAACAGATTTTGATTCACAGTCCTTGCAAGGGAGTCAACTGGTTCACAACTTGATTTTGAACTTCTAGCCTCCAGAACTCAGAGACAACATGACTCTGGTAATTAAGGCAACTTTAACAAACTGGTTTGTAACTGATCAGGAATCTTGTAGATGGAGAAACAAACACTGAAACAAAGCATTGTTTTATAGTTCTACCATAGATATATGATTAAGTGGACATTAGATGGGGGCTTTTCCAAAGGCAACATAAATTTCTCTCCTAAATATTAGAAGAGGGAATATAATATTCCCAATAGGTAGAGCAATCAGTAAAGGAAGAAAATGACAGGGATAAGAAAAACAAACTTTTATCATGGCTCAAGTTTTGGCAAAGACTTCGTGGAGAAAAGTGAGTTACTGTATGAAAATGGAGTAGAATCTCAAGTGTAAACATTGAGGCCCAGGAACTGGTAAGTGGAATGAGGAAAGGAGAATGTGACTACATAAGGATACACTTCTACGTAATGTTGAAAATATTCAGAGTTGGGTTTGCCACTCTGTTTAATTACTACTTCTTGCCTGGCTTGCTGTGATATTCTTGATATGACTTGATGTTCTTGGGAACGTTTCCAAAGAAGTATTCTAAGTGCCACAATAATAAGTTGATTTCAGTAATGTTCATCATGTTGCTCAGACTGTTCCCTGGCTTGTGATGTATTGATTATCCATTGAGGAGTGTCATTGTCCCAAAGTGCATATGTCATATGGAAAGCAAAACTAGAAACTCCAAATTTCTAGTTCTGAGACATTACATGGAAATATTCTCCTGGATTTTTTTTTCTTGACTCTGTATGATTCCTGATCATTGATTATGCACACGGCTTTGACAGTCAATCTTTAATCTATATCTTCTCAGTCCCACCATTTGTTAAATTAATAAGATAACTTGGTAATGTTGTATTTGTTTACAGTCTACAAGGCACAATATTATATTGCTTAGCTAGAATTTTTTCACCTCTATACAAACCTAAGTATATGTAATTTTATATGTTTTGAAGTCAATTAGTCATGTAATTATTTCTTTCTAAGTGAAAAGCTAAATGATGCATACTGGTCTATTCCTGAGAACATTATTTCTTTGGATGTTCTTCTTGATTTACAGCATGTGCTTCATGTGTGCTCCATGTACTCAAACAGAGTAGCAAGAAGAAAAAAATGAATCTTTATATGCAAACATAAGTAAATATTAGATAGTGGTAAGATTATTCAACCTAAGGAATTCAAGAAAAGAAATAATAATAATAATAATAGAGTAGGAAGTTTAAATAGGGCTGGGAAATGTTAGGTTTACCTTTACTCCCAGCATTAGGGAGGCAGAGGAACGGGAGTTCTGTGAGTTCAAAGACAGTCTGGTTTACACAGGAAGTGTAGCAAGTTTCAGGCTAGAGAGGACTACACAGTGAGATATTGTCTCAGAAAGAAAAAGAAAGGGAGAAGATAGAAAGGAAAGGAAAGGAAAAGAAAAGAAAAGAAAAGAAAAAGAGAGAAGAAATAAATTTAAGTAATGAATAGTTAAAATATGTACTTTACCATTTAAGGCAGTAGACTGTTTACTACAGTATATATGAAAATATTTAGATGGTTAATTAAGGTAGATTTTTGGTACTGATCAGGGTTTATTCCCTCAATTTGGTTAATGAAGTAACCTTCTAGACTTGGGGAAATAGAAAATAATAACAAAAGAGAACATGTCTCTGTAGATTGTACAGTTTACTCAGACAACAACAGACAATAATTCAGATTATTACAAACTGACAGACTGTGCTAAAAATGAGCAGTATTATAAGAGAGAGCAACTGGTAGGAGTTCTTTGAGTTTCAAGGTCAGGAATTTGCATGACACTAGTGTAGTTATCAAAAGAGTTGGAGGAAAAGAATTTGCAAGAACTTTCTATTGATGCCTCACAAATTAGCACAAACTGGGTGGCTTGAAAAAAATGCCAGTTAATTAATTAATTGCAATACTGTTAGTCAGACATCTGGCAGGTTCAGCCAGGGTCTCTGTTTAAGTGGCACACATTTTTAATAAAGGTGTTGGATGACTAGTTTTTTATCTGCAGACACTGCAAGAATTTGCTTCCAATCTTATTTAAGTTGTTGACAGAATCCACTTCAGTGTGACTGTAGGTCTGGGGTCCTCAATTCCTGGCTGGGATTGTGCCTAGAGAGTCTCATTTTCCAGAATCTCCTGTATTACTCTGCTCCTCATGAGGCTCTGTCCATCTTCAACTCATGGATGGTTCAATGAATCCTCCATACTTAAATGCTTTTGATTCTTCTTTCCTTTCTTCCTTTCAAAGATTGGGAGAAAGTTAATTTTACAAACACTCAAGGTTAAATTAGGCATCCTGGATAATATGCTTACTTTAAAAGTTAACCATCTGGATTATATTCCCTCTTTAAAAGTTAACCACCTAGATTATCAGCCCCTTTAAAGTTAACCATACCACATAATGCAGTTGTGGGAATGACAAAGTCCCTGTCATAGAGTCTGTAGATTTGGAGGCTTTAAGTCTTTGGCTACTCTTTTAGAACCATGTATTTGCTAACTTTTATTTGTTGTTTGTTTGTCTGTTTTTAGACAGGTTTTCATTGGGAAACCCATGTTGAAGTAGAATTTACTTCATATACTACCTTCATACTCATTGTCTTTTTGCCTTTGCCTCTTCAAAGATGTGGGCCACCATGATGACTGCAACTGTAGAACTTGACCATTACAGAGTCCTGTACACCCATGGGAATACTTAAAAGCCTAGTTTTATTTCCTCTGCTAACCATAAGTCCTGTGAATAAAGCTTCTCGCTGATGTAGAAAGAGTTGGCTTCCTAAAAGCAAATACAACCTCTTACTACTGAAGACTATAAACAGCAATGTATGTTATGTCAAAAGATTCTGATCTAATCAGGCACTGTGCCCTGTATTGTAAACAGGGATTAGAAATTTCACTTGGTTGTTTTCTATTCTGATTCAATAGTTTAAGAAGACTGGTCCCTCGGCACAACTACCAAACTTTCCTCCAAGGGAAACAAAAATAGATGGGGGACAGCAGAGATTTAGCCAGAGGAGGAATTACCCTCTATGAAGCTACAAAAGTAAAATTAAAAAAAAGAAAAAGATTGACTGAATCATTAATGAAACCACAGCTTTGTCTTACATAGTACACAATGATAAAGCAAAAATTTCTAGGTATAGAGGGGACTATGTGGATCTCCTGGGTGATCAAGAAGTTAGTTTCTCATGTATCAAAGTAGAGAATATCACACTCCTCTTGGTTTCTGTTTAAGGTGTGTTTTCCAGTCTGTGGAAAAAATCATACCTATCTTCCTGGACTCTCAAACAACTCACAAATCTTGGGTAATTTTTGTACAATCCATGTGCTTGAATTGCATCTGGCATACAGTTTGCCATCCAAATACAATGTCTTTTTTTCTTCTCCCACTATGAACTTGAGGCCTTCTTAATTATAGCAAAATAGAAGGGAACAGCTGCTCCTTGCCCCTCTGTTGTAAAAGAAAATATACATCTGCATGATTTTAATGTCAAAACTTATTTCAGTTTAGAGCTTGACATTTAAATGTTGCATTATGTTTTGCTATGCTGTGCTTTCGATTAAAGCATCCCATGTAGGGGTCTATATTCTGCTGCCTGCTTATTGAGATGCTTCAAGTTCTAAACAACAACAAGCCCATGCTGTAGATAAAACTCATTAAAAACCCATTGCTCTCAAAGTTTGGTGTCAGGGAGAGTAATTCAGAGACAGTAGGACAGAGGTAGGGAAAGTTGTGTCCCACATTTGTTTTCCAGAACTGTTTATATACTAAAAATGAAGTAAAAGCAATGAGGCCACAAGCTGGGAGCACACTAAATCTTGTTCAATGTTAGGTGTCATTGTATTTAGTTCCTGCCTTGTCTTCTAGTAGGAAGTGATTCTTCCTTCAAGCAGGAGGGTGATAGGATGCACTGTCTCAAAGTTCAGCAAAGAGCCTTAATAACTAGCTAGAGGTTTCTTCAGAAGGTTCCCCACTGGGTGGCGGCAGAACTGGTAACCAACATAGAAAAAGCTCGGGCTGAAGCTTTAGTGGCTCTTAGGGATGGCGACAGCTGCAGCAGGACCTGCAACAACTCAATGTTTTTTTCCAGAACTTCTCAGATGCTCTGATAGACGAGGACCCCCGGGCGGTGTTAGAGGAGCTGACTACGGTTTTGGAACAGAATCCAGATGATGCGCAGTATTACTGTCAGAGAGCTTATTGTCACATGCTTCTTGGGAAATATCGTGATGGTATTGCTGATGGAAAGAAGTCTCTTGAACTCATTCCAAATAATCCTACTGCTTTCCTGAGGAAATGGATGTGTGAATACCATGAAAAAGACTATGCTTCTGCTTTAGACACTTTTGCAGACAGACAGAAATTAGATAGTGCAGATGCAAACTTTGCAATCTGGACTAAAAGGTGCCAGGAGACTCAGAATAGATCAGAATCTGAAGTGTCTGCATCTCAGAGAACTCAGTCAAAAATCAAGTCTGACTGGTATCAAACAGACTCTCAAGTAATCATTACACTTACGATCAAGAATATTGAGAAGAATGATGTAAATGTGGAATTTTCAGAAAAAGAGTTGTCTGCTTTGCTGAAACTCTCTTCTGGCGAAGATTACAATTTGAGGGTGAGGTTGCTTCACCCTGTAGTACCGGAGCAGAGCACATTTAAAGCACTTTCAACAAAGATTGACATCAAAATGAAAAAGCCAGAGGCTGTGAGATGGGAAAAGCTGGAGGGCCAAGGAGATGAGACAACACCAAAACAGTTCACAGCGGATGTGAAGAACCTGTATCCGTCATCATCTCATTATACCAGGAACTGGAATAAGCTGGTTGGTGAGATCAAAGAGGAAGAGAAGAATGAGAAGCTGGAGGGTGGTGCCGCTTTAAACAAGTTATTTCAGCAGATCTACTCAGATTGTTCCAATGAAGTGAAATGGGCCATGAACAAATCATTTATGGAGTCTGGTCGTACAGTCTTGAGTACCAACTGGTCTGATGTAGGTAAAAGAAAAGTTGAAATCAACCCTCCTGATGATATGTAATGGAAACAGTACTAAATAAATCAATTTGCTGTCACAGTAAAAAAAAAAAAAAACTAGCTAGAGAGAGCAGAACCTCAGAATAGAATCTCCAAGTTCAGTTTCTCTCTCCAAGTGACAAAAAAAGATCATCAATTTGGAGTATCACTTTTGACAGATGTCAATCACACATTTGTTATGGACCTGATGTCACATGAATTGGAAGCACAGGTTAATATAAAGTACTAAATACTGTATTATGGGGCTGTTATTTCTATGTGTAAAGACATATCTCATCAAACACTCATGTTTCTTCTGTGTAAAATATCCATAGTTTTTCCATTAGTTAAAGCTAGCCCATAACAAAGTGCATGGGTGGGAGAAATTGCTGGACTAGAATGTGGAGACACGATGAATACAATTTTGGGATATGTGATTAATTGTTATGATCTTATTAAGAAAGGTACCAATCTACTTATAACTTCCCCATTCTCTTGGATTCTGTGAAGGTGAATAATGGAATGAGATTTGCTCTTTAGGTAGGCCATAATCTATCCTTGCAAATAAGAAAACACAAGGCTAAGTCTATTATGGAAAAAATGATCCTAGGTAATTTGCACAATAAAAGGAAAATAATGTGTCAGAGAAAAAAGTTTAACAAAGTTAATGTGAACTGACAGAAAGGTGCTTCAGCCAGAGCTGCTTAATGCCAAGTCTGATGATCTGAGTTTGATTTCCAGGAACTACATGTTGAAAGGAGAGAACCATGTAAGTTCTGTAAGTCATCCTCAACCCTGTCTTAGTTTAGGTTTCTACTGCTATGAAGAGACACCATGACCATGGCAACTCTTATAAAGGCAAACATTTAATTGGGGCTGGCTTACAGTTCAGAGGTTTAGTCCATTATCATCATAACATGGTGGTCTACAGGCAAACATGGTGCTGGAGAAGTAGCTGAGAGTCCTATATCTTACAGGCAAAAGGGAAAATGGATTGTGATACTGCACAAAGTTTAAGCAAAAGAGACCTCAAAGCCCACCCTCACAATGACACATTTCCTCCAACAACAAAGACACATCTCCTACTAGTGCCACTCCATATGGGGGCCAATTACATTCAAACTACCACATTCCACTCCCTGACCCCCATAAGCTTTTAACAACATCATAATATAAAATACATTTATTCCAACTTCAAAAGTCCTCATAGTCTATCACAGTCTCAATAACATTTAAAAGTCCAAAGTTCATAGTTCATGTGTTTCCCAGGCCCTCTGAATGGGTGAGACAGTTGATTGGCTTGAACTGTTTGGGAGGCATCCAGGCAGTGGGACCAGGTCCTGTGCTCATTGCATGTGTTGGCTGTATGAAACCTGGGGCTTATGCAGGGTCTCTTGGCTCGGCCTGGGAGGAGGGGACTGGCCCTGCCTGGACTGAGTCTACCAGGTTGATCTCAGTCCTCGGGGGAGGCTTTGCCCTGGAGGGGGTGGGAATGTGGGGTGGGCCGAGGGGAAGGGGAGGGGGGAGGGAGGGGGGAGAACAAGGGAATCTGTGCCTGATATGTGGAACTGAATGGTATTGTAAAATAAAATAAAAAATAAATGAAATAAAAGTCCAAAGTTTAAAGTCTCTTCTGAGATTCAAGTAATCTCTTAACTATAATCACATATAAAATAAAAATCAAGATACAGATCACATACTTCCATCATACAATGGCATAGGCTATATATTACTCCTCCAAAATGTAGGGAAGGGAGCATAGTGAGGAAATACTGGACAATAGCAAGACTGAAAACCAGTTGGTCAAACTCCAAACACTGCATCTTCATGTCTAATGTCAAAGAGCTCTTCAGATTACCAAATCCATTCAGCTCTGTTGACTGCAACATACTTCTTTCTCGTGGACTATTTCCAATCCCTGTTAGCAGCTCTCCTCTACTGGTATCCCACAACTCTGGCATCTTTAACTTCTTGGTCTTGCCAAGGCAATCCAGGCTTCAACTTTAGAGCTTCACAAAATGGCCTCTCTGTGCCTCCATTCAGGGACACCGCTGACACATGACTGGCCTCAGCAGCTTTACTCAGGCATAGAAACAAATTCCATAACCTATTACTTTTATCATTAACTCTAAAGCCAGTACTACTTGGCTAAAACTGCCAAGTTCTGCTGCTTGTTGGCACTGGAACATAGCCCCATCATTCTATTATGTCTTCACCAGCTTCTTGTCTTTCACTGCCTAAGCTTGCCTATCCTGAAATTTGCTCTGTAGATCAGGCTGGCCTCAAATTCAGGGACCTACCGCCTCTGCCTTCTGAATACTGGGATTAAATGAATGCACCACCACACCAGTAAGTTTCTAAGTTGGAAACTTAGCTGGTTGGGATCTTGCCCTGAGGTCACCACTCTCTTTATTCCATTCATTAATCTGTTTAAATCTCCTTGAGCTCTGGAATTAGCTCTATTCCACTTCCCAGTACTCCTTTTCTCCACACAATTTACATTTTGTAATTTATCCTGCTCAGCTTGCTACTTTTCATTATACATCTTTATTGGGCTATGGTATATATATATATATATATATATATATATATATATATATATATATCCCTTCACATATACAAATAAATAGATAGACAGACACACAGACAGATAGATAAATGTAGTAGATAAAATACAACAGATGGCAGGGTAGAGAATAGAAGATACTTGCAAACCACATTTCTGGTAAGTGGTTAGTTTCCAAATATATAAAAGAATCACAATAAACTCAGTAACAAGAAAACAGCTGATAAGATGAAAACAGTGGACATTGGACCACAATAGACATTACTCAAAAACAGGAAGAGAAAGAGAAGGAAGACATAGAATATTAAAGATAGTCTGAACAAAATGTTTAACATTACCAGTTGCTCGAAAATGATCACAATGGGACGTCAGCTCATATCCCATGATTACCATATAAATGATTAAAGATAACCAGTATATGTGTAAATGTGGAGTGAAAAAGGCCCTTGCTCACTCTCTTAGTCACTGCTCTGTTGCTGTGAAGGTATACCATGGCCAAAGCAACTCTTATAAAATGAAGCACTTAATTGAGGACTTGGCTAAAATTTCAGAGAGACAGTCCATTTTTTATCATGGTGGGAAGCATGACAGTTTGCATTATGGAATGGGGCCGGTGCAGTAGCTGAGAGCTATGTCTTTCTCCATAGGCAGCAGGCAGAGAGGGTTTGAAACCTCAAAACCCACTCCACACTGGCATACCTTTTCCAACAAGTACACATCTACTCCAGTAATGCAATCCCTCCTAATCCTTCCAAGCAGTTCATCAAATGGGACCAAACATGCAAATACATGAGTCTATGTGACACATTCTTGGTCAAGCCATTGTACTCACTGTATATAGAAACTCAAGTTAGCATTTTCATCAAAGAAAACAGCATGGAGAGGCCTCAAAAGATTTACAATTTAATTATCACATGATCACATAGTCCTAATCTCATTTAACAGCTGGAGAACTGGAGTCAAGGTACTGAAGAGGTCTCCCAGGGCTTGTGCTTCTTGTGGCATCAGTCACATCAGTGAAGAGGTAGAATCAACCAAAGTGATCACCAGCAGATTAATATTTAGACAGAACATGGTGCATGGAATTCTACTCAGCCTAAAACTGAAGGAAATTGTGTCACTTGCAATGACATGGATAAGTCTGGAGGGCATTATTCTAAGTGAAGTAAACTAGGTACAAACTGACAAAAGCTACTTGATCTCACTTATGTAAACATCTAGAAATTTGTACTCATAGAATTTAAAAGTGGATAAAAAAGCACATGCTCCCATGCCCAGTGACCTGAGTTCAATCCCTGAGACCAATATAGAAAGAGACTTTTAAGTTTCCCTTGACTTCCAAGTCTATACCTCCTGTATAAACTTATATACACATACATGCTGCACTAAACAAATGAACAAATAAACAAACAAACAAACAAATAAAATTTGAATGGAAACTACCAGGAGCTAGTGGATAGAGATGGGAAATTGTTGGATGAAAGATATAACATTTCAGTTATTCAGGAAAAATATGGTTTTAAGATCAATTGAATAGCAGGATAATCATGGTTAGTATATTCTGTATTTCAGAATAAGTAAATTTCATAGGTTTCAACAGCAAACAACAACTGAGATGATAGGTACATTCATCATCTTGATTCAGCCAGTCCATGTTTCATGCATAAATCAAACTACCATGTTGTACCTCATAAATACATCATTATTTATTCATTGAAACAGTACTAGCAATAAAAATGATGAGGGAATTGTTAAAATATGGAGTAGGAAAATTCCAGACATGATTAATTTTCTGACATCAGTCAAAATATCTGTAATTTAGAGGCAGATTATCCCAAGCAACCATGAAACCAAACTTGTCAGAGAAACCTGGGTCAGTATAATTGAAAGCACTGAGACTTCCATTTCGCCACAGCAGAGACAGTTCTCCATTGCCTCTGGATCCCAAAATAAGAATGATGGGGATTCCCAAAGCTTGGGCTATAGCCAACATCCATCCACATACCTATCAATCAATACCTAATATGCCATTCTCCCTGCTCTGCCTTATATCCAATAGTGAAATCTACTTTCCTTTCACAGATCTTCTGCACTTGCCTGATGACTTCTCAACCCAGGTCCTTTTTTCAACTTTAGTTTTCTCTATAGCATTATTTACACTATGATGGAATGCATAGTTTTGTTCTGGAGCTCTTTGTTGGTTGTAGTTGCTGTTCATCTTACCCATCTCGACATTAAAGACTGAGAGCTGGGATCTTTCTGAGCACAGCCTTTAGACTAGCACCTAGCCAATTCCAGGCTCCTTCCAACTACTTTAGCCCATTAATTAGCTCTTCTGTAAGCCATTATATTCTCCATCTGAATGAGTATAACTGTCTATAACTGGTCTTCATTCTATGTTGTTGTCTTTTCCCAATCTAGTCTTCCCTAGGAGCTGGGGAGTATGGCTGAGATAAGTCTACTCCTGTTACCTTTCTGCTAAACTCCCTCCCACCAATTCTACCTGACTAGCAAGTGAAGGACACAGCCTGACAGGAGCCTATGCCACCTGCTCTGCTTCTCTCAGTGAGGGCACATCACTCTTCCTCTTTCCTATCCTTCACCAGTGATTTGGCCAAAGAGCTCAGAACATCACGAGCTCAGGAGATTAGATTCACTTAAAAGTGCTTCATCCAAGGTATCCACATGGACTCATTTTTTTCACTTCCCTTATTTTAATAATTTGCTTAGATTTAATTAAACTAATTAATGTTCCCTTTGGATTGGCACACAGTGTACATATTTATGAGGAACAATGTGATGTTTAATTGATTCATGTATATACTGATGAGCTCAAGGTAATGGGCAAATCCATTATCTTCAACATTATTTATTTATTACATCATTTTTGTGAGTTCTTATCATGATCATGATCATGTCAATGAGGTAGGTGTTCCCTATACAATATGAATTCTGCAGTTTTCAATAATTATAAATTTTCTTACTTCATTTTTCTCCATAGCACATCACTATTACAACTTGTAATTAATTTATATTTTGTTTGTTGCTTTTTATTTGAGGATGTAATGTACTTGGCATTGTGAAAATGCCAAATTTCCATTTGTTTCTTGTTCATTTTACATTCCTGGTGAGTGTTAAAATAGTCATTAATACCAAAATTATATAGACAAATATAAAATTGTAGTCTTTGCAACTGCTGAGAGGAGATTTGTGGCATATTGAAGACAATCATTTGGGAGGATCAGGGAAATGATGAGTCTCTGAAGTCTGGTGTTGCTATGACAACAACATGAGGACCTGAGTTAGAGCCTCAGCACCCATCCACATAAAAGCTAGTAGTGGTGGCACACATGTATCTTACATCTAGGGAGGCAGATAAAAGCTGGTCCTTGGAGCTTACTGTCCAGCTAACCTAGCTTGACCAGCAAGTATCAGATCAATAATAGAAACAGTCTACGAAAGACAACAGCATACATGAGCAGGCCCTGAGAAAAGACATCTGAGATCTGAGGTTGACCTCTGGTCTCCACACACATAAACATGCTGCACACACACACACACACACACACACACACACACACACACACAATCATCATTTGAGGACATGAATAGTTAATGAGACTAGGAGAATTTCTGTGATGATTCCTTTGACATGAGATTGGATGTTGAGAAATATTAACTAATTGTACATGAATGAGCAGTGATTGCAGCATGCTCATAACAATGTGGGGCTGGATAGTGGCTATACCTTGACTGGATTTTTGGTTTATTTCTATTATTTTTTCTGAGTAAAATTATACCATCACTTAGTGACATAATTCAGAAAAAATATTTTGGTTGTAGATATTATATACCAGGAATTCTGAAATGGAACAGTGATGATGGTGCCCTACCCATGTACCATTTCTACAGCTTCAGCCATAATGAACCACATGGATAGAAGTAATAGATAAATGATCCTGAAAGGCCTACTTTAAAGAGACTATTTCATTATTCCAATGACAAGTGACTAAACTTGGAAGGCAAAACGATAGCTTAACTAGAGATACCAAGCAAAACATCTACCTGGGGGGTTTCTGGAATATCAGCTTCAGGGTTGTCCACCTTCTTACATTGCAGCCTAACACTGAGGAGTAAGTGTATCACCTAGAAGAAAGATGGATAGCCTTATACAAACTGTCCTTGAAAGCCACAGTGTCATTTCTGCTATTGTCTGCTTGTTAAAGCTCATCCAAATTCAAAGGGAGGACACAGTGGTCATGATTCAAAACATCCATACAGTGCACATTAAAGAGTGTTTAGTTTAAACCAATAATGGAAAGGATTTGAAGCACCAAATAATCACAGTCAGGTTAGGTTTTATAATAACAATACATCTGGAATAGGAGACAGCAGAGTGGAACTGGAGGTAAGTAGACAAGTTTGATGCTTAAAGAACTTCAGGCAGGAAGTAACAATAGCTGGAATCAGAATGGTATTGAGAAAAAAATGGAAGAAGTAGATGACTGATGAGTTGATACATTATAAAGTAAATGAACCAGGTGATGACCTGAGAAAGAGGGATGAGAGGAAGAGAAGAAGCAGGACAGATCCTAGCTTTCCTGTTTGTATAAGTGCATGTATTACAGGTCTCTTTTCTGAGGTCAGAGAATAAAATAGGTGATTAGTCAGAATGGAGAAGGATGCATTTTGTTAAAAAAAATAGGACAATTTGTAAACATGCAAAAGGCATATTAATTGAATAACTGAGTTATAGTTATGACAAGAAGACAAGAAGTTGAACTCATTTTGTCAATTGACACATGTCAGATTCCATGTTCCAATCAGTCAACCACAGATACAGCTATGCTGCAGGGGACAAGGCTGTTCAGTGATGAGCAGATGACATGGTAGAAAGGAAGCTCTCCTACTGATAACTAAGTGACATTTAGATGACTTCTTCCATGCCATGCTTGTCCTGGCTTCATTTTTGTTGCTGTGATAAAATATTCAGACATAATATCAGCTTTGGGGTAAAAGATTTCTTTCAGGTAACATGTCCAGGGTATAGCCCATCATTCTGGGGACATACAGCAGAAGACATTTGAAGCAGCTAATCACACCACATCCACAGTCACCACATCCACAGTCAACAGCATGGGGAAGCAAATGCATGCATGCATACTTGCTTCATTGTTTCCTCCACTTTTACATAATTCAGGACCCAAACTCAGGGAGTAGTGCCACCAACTTTTAGGCTGGGTCTTTCCATATCAATGAAGAAAATCCTCCATAGACATGCTTATAGGACAGTCTGATCTAGATAATTCTGCACGGAGATTCTCTTTCCAGGTGATTTCAGGTTGTGTCAATTAAAGCCAACCATCACAATGATATAACTTGCAATGATATGTTTATATTGGATTATTGTGGAAGCCCAAACATTCTCTCCAGTTGAATATCTCCCTACCACACCTAGCAAATGTCATCTTACTGAATCTTGACTAATAAGAGTTCTGTATGCAGGATGCTGGCATTCCTTAGATTATAATCTTTGGAATTGTTTGAATGACCCTGTGACAGGAGAGTTGTATGTTTTCAAGTGAATGTGTGGACAATAAGATCAAATGCAGTGTAAGTTTTAACTCATTAAATCATGTAAATGATTCTGTGATGAACAGAATACAACCAAATAAAAAGGAGTAAGATGGGATACAGAATAATGATTGAATGAATGGAATATAACAGAATATACTGATATTCATTATTGTATACAGTTTCAAAAACTATTTACATAGCTTAAAGTGAATGTGTCTACTTTTACTCTATTCAAAAGTAAGTGAAATGGGCTTATCAATGCCTCAGCTGGGTTTGTACATTTAGTCCATGGATTTCTATGAAAGATTAAATGCTAATTCATCTACTGCCCGTTAAGCATTTTCCCTCATGTTCCATTTTCATATTATCCCTTTGCAGATTGCCCTAAATTTAATATCTGAGGTTGAAGTTTCAACTTTTCTACTGTATTATATTTTAATTATTTTTACATTCGATTGTCTTGCATATTGTATAAAATATCTCCAAGAAAACGGTGTTACTTTAGGACAAGTTGTTTATTTTAGTCTTGTTTGCACTGTTCACTTCAGTGTTTGATGGCTTGTGCTTCATACATCTTTATTATTTTGATTGACTAATTGTGTGGATTCATTAACACAATCCTAAGATATCATTTTATTTAACTCTCCTGCCTTCTGTTTAAGAGGCAAAAAAAATAAAAATGGTGCATCAGAATCAGGTGCTCTTACTAAAGTTCTGCTCTGTGACAACAAACGGGTGAAGCCTGGTTGCTTGGCCGTCTGCTAGTCCCGCCTTCTGGAAAGCATTTTTGCTGTACTTCTGAGAACATGATTTTGTTGTTGGGACTCACCTATTTAGATGCATGTCACCATTTTCCAGACAAATAATGTTGGCACATCACTGAAGAAACCTGATGCTGTTATCCGCCCTGCAAGGCTCCAGTGGTCAGACTTTGTTAGAGCCCCTTCCTTCTGCCTGGTACACCCTCATCTGTTCATCAGCTGTAGGGAAGATCCAGTGAGAATGGGGCCTTGTGGCCAACTGTTACCCTGACCTCCTGTGGTCAGTGGCCATGGCCAGCAGAGTTGGTTATGTGCTTCAGCACTCAGCTCTCATAATGCAATTTGTAGTCTTCCAAGAGTGGACACCCAGATGTGCTACTCTCTTGAACTTTCTCATCGACACAAGGACAAAAATCCTAATTAAAATATTATTAGCACTATTTAATCCCATATCTAAGTGCAAAAATTAGAAAGGCTTTCAAAATTGCCACCCTTAGAACCTGAGAAAGATCTGTACTGTATTATTGGCATTAGCAGCTCACAGTGTGTTATCAAATTAGCCATTGTTTATTTTTTATTTTAGAAGTAGAAGTAGATAGTGGAGCCTCAGAAAAGAAAAGCCTAAGCATATTTTTAAGCTCAAAGCATTATATTCTTCATGTCTTAATTTTAGTAATATACATGTCTTTTTAGCCTTTGTCTTAACTCAAATATTGGATCCCTTCTTAAAAAATCTGAAAGCTATTTTTCAATATTCTTCTACAGAAGACTCAGTTAATGAGAGATATCTTCAACACTTAGTAATAAAGGACACCATTGATACTTTGTGTCTATTTTAGAGACATGAATATCCATCATGATACAAACAAACAGTTAATTTTGGAAAGGAGAATAGAAGAGAGCAGATTTACCCAAAGCAGGTTTCAGATAGCAAGCAACAACAGCAACTTTGAGACTGGAAATAGGGATTTGACATTTTAATTGATATTCTGGTATTCGCTTGGGTTATGATTTCTCATGGTATCAATCTGCTGTAGTGACAGAAATTCCAAATACATCAAAATGACAGGGTTTTCTGTAGAACTATAAATTTGGCAGTAGTTACATGCAGATACCTTCCTACAGTGGTAGTAATTGGCTTTTATGTCAGGCTATCTCAAGGATAGGGTCATAACTGGATTCTAGTGAGTGATTGAGATTCCATAGGGCAAAACGGGAAATGAATAGTGGACATTATCTATGCCAGGGTATCCTCTTCAACTGATCAAATGCTGATAGATTGACCTAAAGGAGGAAATGGTAGGACTTGAAGAAGCAGGTTACTAGGAAGGTTCATTTCCTCACTTTCTCTTGTCTTGAAGGAGGCTGGCTCCATATGATTCAGTTATTTAGAGTAGCACCCAACTGGATCCAAGTCCTTGTCATGAGTGAACTAGGGTGCATTGGATAATATTTGGCCCCAGTACCTACTTCTGCTTTTTATTACTGAAATTATACTTGGGTGATAATTGTATCTTGAATTTTAGTACTTTTTATAGAGTAAAACCAGATGTTTTACCAGGCATGTCAGTACTGGCAAGGTTCTGATTCAATAAGGAAAAGTAACATGAAGTACATGTGTGTTCAAGAATTAGAAAGCATTTGCAGATGATTTCATTTTTATAAATATTTTTATATTCATATGTCATAGTTAGGGTTTCTACCACTGCGAAGAGCCGCCACAACCACGACAACTCTTATAAAAGAAAACATTTAATTGGGGTAGCTACAGTTTTAGAGGTTTAGTCCATTATCATGGTGGGACATGGTGGCATGCAGGCAGACATGGTTCTGGAGAAGAAGCTGAGAGTCCTACATCTTGATCTGACACTGGGCATGGCTTGAACATATATGTGACCTCAAAGCTTGCCTCCACAGTGACACACTTCCTCCAACAATGTCACACCCATTCCAACAAAGCCACATCTCCTAATCGTGCCACTCCCTGTGAGCTTATGGAGGCAATTACATTCAAATTACCACACCATATATTTTATGTTTTCAAAAAGATTTACTTTATTTTAAATTGTTTCTATGTGAGTGTGTGTATGTGTGTAAGAGAAAAAGAGAGAGAGAAGGAGATTGAGGGACACATACACACACAAAGGGAAAGAGAGAGAGAGAGAGAGAGAGAGAGAGAGAGAGAGAGAGAGAGAGAGAGAGAATAAATGTGTGTTTGTGGAGGCCTAAAGAAGGCATTATATCCCCTAAAGGTAGAATAACAAACTGTTGTGAGCAGCCCAACATGTGCGTTGGGAAATGAATTTATATCCTCTGTAAGAGAGCATGTTCTTAACAGCTGACACATCTATATAATCCAAGTATTACACATTAATGACAAAAATATTTAAACCTATTTTATACCTGAAGAAATATTTATGATTATCTAATTAACTTATTCCTTTGATTGATATGGGGAAGTGTAAACAACTTCAACATCTCCTGGTTTCTGTAGTACTCTCTTTTGTATCTAAGTGTCTGTGTACATTTTATATATTTTTCCAGAGTTACATAAGATATTTCTCTTCATCATATTATTTATGTCTATTAGAATTCTTTAAGAAGGGTTTAATATATGAAGATATGTCTAAACTTGGTAGGGGAAGGATTAGCTCATGATACTTTGCATTTTTTAAAAGAGAGATTTTGCTCTGGAGTTGGTTTCTGAGGAATATCATGGTGTTAGTAAACCTATCAACAGATGATAAGCTGGTAAGAATGTTCTGGCAAGCAACACAGAGTTTTAAAAACTGCTAAATAGGATTATAATTCTCAATAAAGATGCTTGCTTGCTCATATGTGTTTAACTCTTACACTTACTAAATGCATGCAGACATTCCAAAGGCATCTGCTTTTAGTGGCAAGAAGAGAGAAAATAAACTAATGACAGCATTTAAAAACTAAAAAGCAGACACGTAGGGGTGGTGACATAGTAACCCCAGAAAACTGAAAGCAGAGCTTGAAGTGGAGAAAGCTACTGAGCAGTATGGTTTCCATAGGCAGGATTAGCCTTGAAAATGTCATCATCTGGAAGAAATAGATACCATTGAAAATGGCAACAAATGTGTGGTTAAAGGCAGGAAGATTCATGTGAAGTCTATGATTCTATGTGCCCTCCACAGTTCCATGTTGCCAGAGTTGTGAGCCAGGGCAGACTTTTCGAATTCTTTAAGTCTGACCAAGAAATTAATCAAGCTGCCCACAGCCTAGGTGTATATCAGAAAGAGGAATGAAGAAATCACCAGTGAGAACACAAAACATCTGAAAGTATTGAGTCTCAAAGAGTATGAATAAGTTGTCTTTAGGAAAATGCAAAATGGGCTAAAATAAATTTAAAAAGCTCATTTGTAATCAGAGAACTACAAACTCATTAACCTGAGATACTACTTCAAATTTAGATTAGGATAAAAACATATGGATACCACAAGGGAAGGAACAGAGACAAAGAAATGTTCTTTGTACTGTTGGTCAGATTGTTAATGAATGTGGTCAATTTGTAAACAATCTGGCACATTCTAGACAGGAAAATTCAATGGATTAACTCTTTTTTGTATGTACTAACCAAGCAATGTTGTATACTTTTGCAGGAGTGGTAGTCAAGTGTGTGTTTGTCTTATAAATTTGAAGTCAGCTTCGGAATGTACCTTGGTAAGACAGTTGTCGGAGACAAATAAAAAATTGATTATGAGGAAAAAAGACAAAAGAAAGGAAGAAAAGAAAATGAAGAAAAAAGAGAAAAAAGTAAGTAGTAGAATAAGACATGTAACACAGTAGTATCTCTATGCTTTCATGTGAGACTCTGTATTTATGTACTAAAAATACAGGGTGCTAAAATCAATATCTGGGCCTGGAGAGATGGCTTTGCTGTTATGAATGCTTGGTACTGTAACCGAGGACCCAAGTATAGGTTCGAGCACTCACCTTGTGTGACCCACAAACTCTTATATCTTCAGCTCAGGAGAATCTGATGGGAACGAATGTGCACATCCCCCCCCACACACACAAACAGGCACATATACATAATTCAAAAATACTAAATACAAATCTTGTAAAACTAATATTTCCCAGATTCAAATCTGTGTGTTCAAGGAGTGTACCTGTGTGAAAACATCATTATAGTAGAGAATGGGTTGCAGATATGGGATGGAGGAAAGAATTTGATAAGAAAATAATAGTGAACTATCAAGTCCGGTTGATGACTAATCAGAATTCTTAGTTCCCATTGCACCATAGAGAAGCGACCACAAAAGGCAAATTGCCAGAGATAATCTGAAAGAAAGGGCAAACTGGATTTGCTGACCCACACCTTTAATCCTAGCATGTGGGAGGCAGAAGCAGGAAGATTGTCAGGAGTTCAAGGCCAGCTGGGGTTACAGAGAAAGCCTGTAAGTGAAAACAAAAAGTGAGGGGAAATGTAGGACTGTGTCTGACACAGTAACTATCCCTTGTGTTCTTGCAGAACAATGGATGAGCAGATGAACTTGTGAGTTAGGGACAGAAGAACAAAGAACGTGTAAATACTATTATAGTAAGAGTTTTGTATTGGGCAGAAGCTACGTGCAAAATTCAGATGTAACCCAACAACATTCTTTCTTTGTCTTACCTTGAGTAGATGTATAAGACCATGGTTGTTAGTGGGTTTGAAGTAGGAGTTCTGTTGTGATTACTTATGAAATAGAGAAGAATGCATCGCTGACTTGGCTGCTGCTGCTTGTGCTGAGAATGCTGATGGAAATTGGACATCTTCGAATCCAGTTGTGACTTGTGCTTCTGATCGTTCCTGGGGTCCAGTGGTCTTATGATAAAAAGGGAACACTGTAACCAATTTGGAAATCTCTGTAAGGCAAACATATTTTAGTGGGAATTATATTTTCCAATCTACAGTGTTTGGTCTGGCATAATTAACATGAATTAGTCAGGATAATTTCCTAATGCTTATTACATTTGAGAGCTTAGCTGGGTCCTAACCGCCCTCCAAACATCGTCAGAATATAAATTTCTTAGTAAGGAGTGGGAAGCAGGTAGTTTGATTAAAATGTAATATGTATTTAGAATTAACAATATTCAGGCTCTTAATGAAATGACCTTAACAAAATTATTTAATAGAAATACAGTTGCATAACTATGGCCCAGTGGCTACTCCTTCTTTTACTAATTCAAACCCATAACCTCTTACACATTTAAATCCCTAGTTAATCAATAAGCTTCTACGGAAAAGGATAGAGCTTATTTTATAGTTCGTATTAAGTTTGACACTACCTAAGTAGAAAAAGCACTGCTTATCTATGCACCTACTCCCCCTTGTCATATTTACATTGTAGAGTTAGGCCTGCATCTGTGTGAGCCACTGATCTCATTCCCTCACCAGTTGGTTAAATCCCAACAAAGCATGCAGTCAAAGAAACAGTAAGAGAATAGGTTATCTACTACAGTAGAGATTTTAAAAAATAGCACTGTATTTATTCTTTGACAAATTCTTACTTGTATGTAATGATTTTGATCTTATCGACTTATTATTTCCCTAAAACTCCCTATGAGACCCACCAACAGATCTCTCTCCTGACGATATCTTTCTATTAACATTATTTTACTATTTACTCTATCTGACTAGTACCCAAAAAACATGACTGTGAGGCCATCCCGGGGCATGGGCATCTGCTATATCTACTATATCAGTCATATCTCCAGGGAAAAGGGTAGATGTATTTTTCAGCCATATCATGCTCAGAAGTCAGTACTTCATGACTTTCCTCCCCATCCTCTGGCTATTTTTCTGTCCATTCTTCTATGTCCCCTGTGACTTGCCTAGAAGGTTGACATAGAGCACCCATCTACAGTTGAGCACCCACAATTATTTATTATCAGCTCTTTGACCAGCTATGAGTCATTGAATATTAACTATTACATATTATAAGATTATAATAATTACATACTATAACATATTAACTATTACACATAAATTGTTTTTAAGCTCTTCAAATGTGAAATCTTTTCATCATGGAACAAACATTGAACCACACCCTTGTGACTGCTCTAAGTGGATTAGGAGACAAGCAGCTTCCTGGGGAAACCACCTTTTTTCTTTCTTTCTTTCCTTCCTTCCTTCTTTCTTTTTTTTTCCTTCTTCTTTCTTAGGTTTCCTTGTAGGTAATTGATTGCTACCTCAGACTCAGAGAACTCACTTCTCTAGTCTGGTGTTGGTGAGGTGGAGAGGAGACACTGGGACTGTTTGAGGGTTTATATTCTAGATGTAAAGCAGCAATGTAAACACTCCTGGGTGGAGCAATGGCAGGGGTATCTGCTAATGCCTAGTGGTCCACTGAGATTAGCAACCATATTATATTTCAGTGACATCAGGACCTGTTACATTTTCTTTTGTCTGCAGAAAAAAGCAGATGCTTACTTTGTCTCCCATTGAACATTTATCATTTATTTTCTTAGTATTTCCTACCAAGTGAAATTTCTCATAATTATATAAAATGTATGCCATTGGTAATAGAGAAGGAATCCATGGGAGCTGGAAGAGAAGTAAGGAGGGTAACAGGAAATGAATATGACTGAAATATAATATCCACATGTATAAAAATGTTCAAAATAATAGATAAAAGATATCTAGACTCCATCAAAGAAAGAAAGAAAGAAAGAAACCTTTTGTAGCAGGAATCTTAAAAGTTCTTATTAATAAAATCAAACCCAGAGTTGGGTATTGGGGTGAATGCTGGAAGATTAGAAAAGCAGAACAAGCCACAGACACCTCAACTTGCCAGTTCCTCAGCTGATCCTGTTTGCTCAGACTGGATGCCTCTCTGCTGAACTGTGATGCTCAAAAACCTAAAAGCTTAACCAGCTCTAGTTCCTGGTCCTCACCCCTTAAATACCTTTCTGCTTTCTGCCATCACTTCCTGGGATTAAAGGCGTGTGTCACCATGCCTGGCTGTTTCCAATGTGGCCTTGAACTCACAGAGATCCAGAGGGATTTCTGCCTCTGGAATGCTAGGATTAAAGGCGTGAGTGCCATCATTTTCTAGCCTCTGTATCTAGTGGCTGTTCTGTTCTCTGACCTCAGATAAGTTTATTAAGGCGCACAATATTTTGGGGAACACAATACCACCACAACCTTCCTTTAAATCTGTGAAAGGAAAAGGGAGAATATTCTACCAAGCTCTAAAAACATGAGTGAAAAGAAACAATAACTATTTAACTAGAAAAACTACACTCTTTCAATATCGCAAAATTTTGAATTCTATTTGGAAGAATACACAAGCTATATAGAACAGTCAAGCCAAAAAATATTAAATAGTAATAAAATGACTATGCATCATAAGATATTAAAATCTTACAAACAAAACCTAATGACCAAAATCATAGTATTAAAATATGCTTTCAGGCAAATCAAAACAGATTGAAAAGTACTAAAATGCAGCTAAAGACATCAAAATAAAGTTAAATTATCTCTGAGAATATAAAATGGTAACCCAATAAGATGTAGATATGGATGTGAGAAGATTTTCCCTTACCAGCTTTGTACTTTTCCAGAACTAAAGTTTTTCCATGATGAAGAATTTTTATAAGATTGTGTATTTGTGTGTGCACTCATGCTCTTTTATACTTGTATGTGTAGGTATGAACATGAGTATGGCATGGCACACATGTAGAGGTCAGAGGAAAATCTCAGGTGCCCTTCCTCATCTATATCTTGTTTGAGATGACATCTCCTGTTCGCCACTTAGTAAACCAAGTATGACATGACTGGCCCACAAGATTCTACAGAATCTCCTGTCTCCTCTACACCTTACAGGGTCACTGTGATTACAGAGGCATACACTACCACTTCTGGCTTTATGTCAGTATTAGAGATCTAAATAGAGGTCTCATGCTTGCATGGCAGGCACTTTACCTACAGAGCCATCATAGAACCCTTACAGATGTTGAACTTTTGTTTACTAGTTCACTTACAGGTTGGTTACCCTTTTGGTAACCCATTAGCAATGCAGATGTTCCTGTGATTTGTTTTGCTTTGAAGGTAACACATGGAAGAAACATTTTAATTATTCTGGGTTTGCCCGGAACATAGCTCAGGATAAATCCACTGTATTGTATATAGGACATGATTTCTTTCTTCTGTGAGTTTTTCCTGGATTCTTGGGGCATGCATTCCTATTTTAATGGTGTCAGATACAGGAATCAAGCTGGTTTCCTCTGCATGATTCTCATGTGCGTGGCACAGTGGCTCTCCTATTACTTTATTTTTTTTCTTTTTTTATTAATTTATTTTATTTTATTTTACAACATAATTCAACTTTACATATCAGTCATAGATTCCCCCGTTCTCCCTCCTCCCGCCCCGTCCCCCTCCCCCCCCACCCCCCACCCCCATTTCCATTTCCTCCGAGGCAAAGACTCCCCCGAGGATTGAGATCGACCTGGTGGACTCAGCCCAGGCAGGCCTAGCCCCCTCCTCCCAGGCTGAGCCAAGGGTCTCTACCAAGACCCAGGTTTCAAACAGCCAACTCATGCACTGAGCACAGGACCGGGTCCAACCGCCTGTATGCCTCCCAGACAGATCAAGCCAATCAACTGTCTCACCCATTCCGAGGGCCTGATCCAGTTGGGGGCCCCTCAGCCATTGGTTCACAGTTCATGTGTTTCCATTTGTCTGGCCACTTGTCCCTGTATTCCATCCATCTCCGGTCCAAACAACTCCCGCTCACACAAATCCTCCTCCTTCTCGCCAACTGGA
>CABHPQ010156032.1:0-53086 GCA_902168405.1 Peromyscus aztecus
TATCCAATGACCTTGTCTTCTCCACCCTAGAGAATTCGACTCATGAAAAGTGAGCCAAAAATAAACCTTTGTCTTTTAAGTTGCTAGCAGTAGGTAAAAATACTGTGATAAATCAGGTTGAATTTTGTGGACATTGTGTCAAACCAAGTAAGGCAGCTAAAGGAAAACCAAATACTTGTTGCATTTCCTTATATGAAATATTACGAACACTCAAACCTAGACACTAAAAGAAGAATGATGGAGCCATGTAGCTTGGGAGAGTTACAAAGGAAAAATAAAAATTGCGGTGCAGGAAGTATAGAGTTTTATAAGGTGAAAGCATTTTAGACTTTGGCTTTGTAACAATGAATATATAATCAACATTGTGGAACTATATACGTCACATGATGGAAATGATGAATTACATGCCCTATTTTATCACAAATATTTTAAATAAATAAAAGGAGTTAATAATGATTACATTACTAGTATTCACTTGATGTTAATAATAAAGTAAAGGAAAATCATACTGTAGGTAGGAATAGGTTGTTGTATTTAAATTTGGTGAAATTAATTATTTTATCCTTCAGAACAAAGGTTTCCAAGAGTCCTCTCTGCATGAGTGTGAGTCCAATATATCAGGTTTCTCTTCCAGTTTTGATTTCTCATGCTTTCTATTTATAAGATCTTAGAAAATTCCTCTATGTCTCAATTTAAATGGACAGTTCATCTGTAAGGCTATTTGTTTGTTTCCTGGGATTGTTTAGAGTCCCACACTCATTTACTATTGCTTTGTGTTCACCAAAGCTAGAAGTCAGCATCATCTGTTGACCTCCTTGGTGGGTTCTGTGTAAACAATGACACCACTGAAAAGCAAGTGGGGTCCATTAGAAACAACCATCACAGGGTCCCTTGTGGCCCTGCTGAAAAGAAACTCGGTAAAGAAGAATCCAAAGTCCCTGCTTCTTTACCAGCTCTGAATTGTAGATTAATAAGATGTAGTTTAAGCATTTGGATATTTGTTTCCTCCTTGATACACATTTTTAGCAAGTACTGTTTTTTTTCTTTTTTTTCTTTTTAGTGGATTCCTTTGTGCATCCTATACAAGTAAAACCAACCAACCAACCAACCAACAAACAAACAAACAATTTGCCAAGAATGAGTGTTTCTGTGAATGCAAGGGGATACAAAAGAATCTGGGGAGAATGAGCCTCAAGGAGGAGCTAAAATGATGGAATAATACTCCTTTTGGAGACATGATTAGGGAGTTCTTGTTCATTTTGGATTAGAGCTGCCAGGAAGCTGGGGACACAGGGAGATGCATTTTATCTCCCTGAGCTTTGCACTCTACACATGTTATTTTATTCAATTTTCACAACAGTTCAAGAAGATAGACTTTTATTCTCATTTTTTGGTTGAGGGCTCTGTAAGTAATTTGTCCCAGACCACAGAAGTAGTAAATGGAGAGTGGCTTTCTAGCCAGCTCACTTTAGTTCCTGTAACTATGCATTTTCCATAATACCATTTGATCAAGCTTCCACCTTTCAAAATGCACCCAGGTGCATTATCAGAACAATCGCACACCTAGGCAGCATTTCATCTTCCAAATCTAAACTGTCTCTAACTGGAGGGCATATGTCTATAAAACATTCTATTCTGCTGAGCATCACATTGTATGTCTTTGATGAGGACAGACTGGTCGGAATAGTTAAAAGGCAAAAGAATACTCCTAGAGCCTCACAGGTAATGTTTTCATTGAGGAAAACTAGACTCAGAGAAATGAATAATTGTATCTAAAAAAACTCAGGCAGTCAATATTCTTTTCATAAAACTAGACTGCCAACTGATTTGCTGCATACTACTTATGAGTTATTCAAAACAGAATGCTATCCAGTTATGATGAACTATTAAAATCCTTTTTGTTTTTAGCAAAAAGGAACAGGTCTTTCATTGCCTGTGGTATATTTAGTTATTTAACCGAATGTTGTCAGCACTGTCTAGGTAGAATTAGAGTAATTATTTTGTTGCTTTCATTTCATAGTGTGATACATGCTTACTGATAGGAGTTCTTAAACATGTCTTCCAATTTCTTGGGAAAAACCCACACTATTAATTTAATCAGAAAATTCACATTTGTCTCCTAGTCCTGATCAATTCAGTACCCATGTGTATTAGTTACTTTACTCAAAAAAAAAAAAAATAAATCCAAGAAGCAACAATGTAAGGAAGGGATTATTCTGGTTTACAGTTAGGTGGGAATATATGCCAACATAGCAGAGAATATATGCTCAGTGGATCAGGAGCCTGATTGTTCATATTATATCTCTACCCAGGAAGCAGTGGGTGCCAAGGATGGGGCTCATGGCTCTTTACCCCACTAAAACTCCAGCTCCTAATGGTTCCCTAACCTTCCCTAACAGCACCACCAGCTAAAGACTAACTGTTCAAACAGGAGAGTCTAAGGGTGACATTCCACAATCAAACCACAGCACCTTCTTTCCAATGAATTTGATGCTTCTCTCACATACTGTTTCCAATCAGTCTCATGGTTGGCTTAGTGATCTTCAAAGATAAGACGACATTTTTTTGTTATTATAACAAAGAGAAAAATGTTGTTTATTTGCCCACAATTTTGCAAGAAATATCAACCAGTACTTTAATAAGTTTATAATAAGGAACACCAGGGTAAGTAGCCAGAACGAGGTTCTCTACTCTTTAGTGATTTGGACTTACAGATTTTTTAATGTTTATTTTTGCAATACTCTCTGACTAACTCATAAAGCCAGTGGAGCCATGCTTGAAGACATGTATGAAATTACTGTCAGAGTTAAGAAAGTACAAATACCAAATTGAAACTCACTTATGACAATAAGATTTAATATTGCTTATGGATCAATAAACTTACTTTAGAATTCAAAATCATTGTATCAGAGCCAAAACTATATCCCTTTTAAGTTGTCAATCATTTCATGAGATAAGTTAAGCTTCTATTTGGGTCAAAGTGCTACATGAGTTACTTAGAAATAAAATCATGTTTTAGTTCTTGGTGAATTATGCTGCAGCTAATGACTAACAGATGTTCAATTGACAAACAAAAACAAACACAAATAAATACAGTTCATCCTCATAACTGACTTCTCATGAACTTAGACAATGCAAGTTTTCTAAGATTTAGAGTCACTGAAACAAAAATGTGCAAAAACAGTATGTATTCCAAAACTGGATACCACCAAACATTGAAGGAATATAGCAAGGCTGAGTTAGAAAACCTTGTATATGAGGCAGTAACAACATAGAAGAATTATCTTTTACTTAATTAGTTCAGCAGGTAAAATGCCTGTCTCTTTGGTCACCTAAGTTCTAGCCTGAGGACACCCACCCTTCTGGATGCTGAAGCCCAGGAAACTATTCTCCATGTATCTCATGCTGGCTGTCAGCTCTGGCCAGTGGCTGCCTATTTAATCTGAGTTATGCGCCTCTTCAAACTAAAACTTAAAATTGTAAAATTTCTTCTTCATCACTTTCCAACTTAACTCATTTCTCACTTTAGCTATACAATGTACATATTACTAACATTGGTATGCTAAATAGAAAGATACTTTTTCCATGGGAATTACATTAGTTTCTTTGGGAAAGCAAATTATCTGAATAAAGTCAAAGCCAAAAGTATTTCTTTTAATTATGTGTAAATAAAATGTGGGAAAATTGAATGGAAACAGCATAAAACCATAATGAAAAATCAATAACTGTAATATTGGTAAACAAGAAAGAAGTACAATATTAAGGAGACTGCTACCAAAAAAATGGCCTTAGCATTACACAAAAATGATTGACAAATGACTATATATTTACTTGTTTTAAATTAAAATGCCTTTGATACTCCTACTTTATGGAGCATTTAAATAATCAACCATCTGTTCAGGGTAATAGCATCCATTCTGAAGCCTTCTGTTATACTTAATTATAAGCAGCAAAATAAAAGAAAATGGCTGTGTTGACAAACCCAACACTGGTTAAGCCAGCTTAACTAAGATAACCTACATGTAATAAAAGGGCTACAAGAAAGAGACTATGCTTTCCTCTCATCGAATTGTTTAAGAGATCATGAATGAAATGCCTGTTTCCTTTGCACATGGATGGAAGTAAGAATTCTATCCTTTCACATTTAAAACTGCCTTTAAGTACATGACATTGTGTAATAAGCACATTTTAGGTCAGTTGTTCCCTAGTGTCAATGGATCAGCAACAGCAAACCTCATTCTTGAAGTTTTGATTCAAGAGCTCCAGCATGCTACCTTTTCCATGAGTTCCAGGAGACATTCTTTTTGATGGTCCAGTGAGCACAGTAGGAATAGATGTTTCACAATTTGAAAAACATATAATCAAAATGATTTTACTCTAGAAAATATTTCAATATAAAAAATGGCAACTATGCTGAGATCACATGAAAAAGCAAAGCATATCCATAATTCAACATGGAAGTTCAGCAGCTGCTTGCGTCTCCAGTGATGCTTCTCAGAGACTTCTGGAGTCAACCACATGAAAGGATTTGGAAGGGATTAGTAAGGAAATCTTCTCCTTTCTCAACAAGAAAAGAGAGCGATTGAGCATTTATGAGAACAATCACATGCAGCAGCATGTGCTAAGAAATATTTGGAAAGCACACAGATAAAATTCCATCTGCTTCTGCTCTTCAGTTTTGACTATGCAGTTCAGAGTGAATGGGTAAGATGTTTGTTATCAACCTTCACTTACCTGTGAGTTCAACCTTCTTTCACATTAACTTTTGGCCTGCCTGTCATTCTTTTTTCTCCTCTCAAAGTTCTGACTCCATGTGTTTTTATGTGGGTTACTATCATGGATAAAATTGTTCAAAAATCAATATTTTAAAACTCAAATTTTGTCACAAACTGAATCTAAATGAAAAAGTCTGTTCATTAGTAGAACTGATGAAATTCTATTTGGAAAACATGTTTCAAAGCTATTTGAATTTTGGAGAGAAAAGATAATTCATTCAAACAGAAACTCTAGGTTACATTTTCTATTCCTTTTCTTTAAAGGATTGATTACAGAAATAACTTTGCCAAAAAAGCCTGAGGATGAAGAGAAGTGCAAACTGTGTGCTCAAATGAAAATAGATCTAATCACAAGAACTGTACCGGAATTGCTTTCATTCAACATTTCAAAGATGTAATAATATTTTACATCATCTTGCCCAAGCCCTGGATTTTGTGAGAAGTAATCCATCCTGAGTTCATTTTACAGCTGTTAGCTTCTTAACTGAAGATGGGTAAGTGCTTGCCTGTATCCAAAGACATGCTCTGTGTCGAAAAGCACTTTTGAGATAGGACAACAGATAATCTTTATGTATCTGTGTCTTTTTAACTATAAATGTTCACATTGACTCCATCAGAAAATGCCATTAAGCTATTGAATGTAGTTTGTCAGACTTAAATAAGAAATCTGGGAACCACATACAGCTCTGACTTAGACACTGCAATAAAGACCGGCGATTGCCCAATGAGTGCAATTTCTGCTACTAGAACGGAAACTTCTTGAGGTCTGGAAGTGCTGTTTTATAACAATATTGCTGGTTTTATATATTTATCACAGGCTATTATAGAGGACTATATAGAGGAACTAAAATTATTAGGGTAGATCTTGGCAGTTGCTGTAACTCTCTCTATTTTAACCAATTGAAAGTTGATACTGATGAATATTAGCCCTGGAAGTATTGCCTCATCTATTACTAAGGGTCCACAAGGTTATGATTTTTAGATATAGAGAAAAGAGTGTATTTTTCTCAGTTAAGTGAACCTATGAGTTGGTACTGAATTAAGGAGACAACAAGAGTTCACCAGGCAAGTCACCTTCAAGCTGTCAATATATGCCCTTTGTCTCTTAAGGGGAACAATGCAGAAACAGAGACTTAAAATTTTCCACTGCAAAGGCAGTCCTTACATGGTTGTTTAGCAAAGACTGTCTCAACAATCTGCACAGCAGATGTGACTGCGCCACGTAACACTAGCAGATGAAGAATAAAAGGGCAGAAGAGTCATATGCTAATAGAGAAACAGAGAAAGTGCTGCCTGAGCATCGATAATACACCTCTCTCTGGCCATCTGTCCCACCATGTGTGCTATACGTCACAAGAGGATGTGAGAAGGAGCAGACAGCTGAGTGCAACTTATGAGGGTTTTACTGCAGAAAATATGATGGCTTCCAACAACAGTGTGACCCCAGAGGATAAGAGTGCTTATTAATATAACAAAGGTTATTGATGCAAGTTAGAAACTAAATACTTGAAGTGTTATGCACTCTAAGAAATTACTAATTACCGTTGATGATTCCTTGTGCACTCTATTCTGATGTCCAATAGCAATAAGAAAGGACATTTAGGTAAGCTTAGAGGAAATGACTGCATAGGACAACTTCTTTGTGTGGTACACGATATGGAAAATGGATGAAATAAAGGTTGCAAGAGGCTTTGGATGATAACATAGAGCAAGGAAACACAAAGTTATGAGATACAGAGTTTTGATAACTACTGTTCGCCATTCCCTTGCGTTTTATAAGAAAAGGAGGTGAGCAGCATCATGGTTTATCATGGTCTTTTTCCATGATAATTAATGTTTTTCCCCTAAGCTTGAAATAATGCAGAATGAAAATTCTGCTCCCATGAGATATAAATTGATAGTTAAATGCTTGTGAGATGATAGAAGAATATCATCACTTCGTTGATTAATAAGGATGCAGGACAAGGTGGCAGGGTTAGGTGATAGAGGCCTCCAGGAAGTGATGACAGACCATGTTGAAACTGAGGATTGCTGGGATGAGAGGAGCAGGGGAGTGACATCGAGCTTGCTCTGCACAGCAGTAATCCTCCCTAGAACTAGAAACCAAAGAGGAGGCATGGACAGCAGCAAGAGGGGGAATGTGTTTTGAAGAAATAGAATGTAGCTAATGAAAGTTTAAATCATCATCTCTAAATTTTGTGTGTGCAGGTAAATCTGAACAAATCCAGTGCAGAAAACCAGCTTTCTAAAGTGAATATCTTTAAAAGTAGACATATATATATATATGTATATATATATGAATATATATAAGAATATATATATGAACATATATATAAGAATATATATAAGAACATATATATATAAGAATATATATATATATATATATATATTCTTGCTATTTGATGGGAAACTAGCTGGGGAAAGTGGTCAGTGCCTTAAAGCAGATAAGCACACAAAGCCAGAACACTAGGAATCATAACACACACCTCTGATCCTTGTACTTGGAGAGCAGCAGTTGGGGGGTAACTAGAGGTTCTAGGGGAGGTAGATCTGCACAGTGAGAGGGAGACTGGCCAGGGCCACAAAGAGAAACCATTTTTACAAAGATGTAATGGACAGGAATGTTAAAATAATAATAAACTAAAAATCATTTAAAGCAAAAAGCCAGTGAAACAAGCCATCAAATTTGCAACTTGAATTAGGGATTAATACAAAACATATAAGAAAATGCTCATGTGGTCTCTCAGGTTTAAAAAAAAAACTAACATTTTGATCAGAAACAGTTTGTTAATAGTCACTTAGATTTTATTCCTACTTCTCCATTCTCTGTCAAAATCTTCCCCATATAATAATATAATAAACTCATAGTTAAAAAAGTCATTTAGAAAGATGTGAAATAACCCTTTTCTTATGTGACACAGAAATTTTAATATGATTCAAGCTTCAAAAGAAACATTCACATCAAACAGAGTAAGAGACATATCTATTGTACTCTAGCAGTTTGAACAAAGTTTGCTAAACTAATTACTCCTTCCACCGATACAAAAAGAGGAGGAGGAGGAGTTGAGGGAGAGAAAGAGGGATGTGGAAAATGAGGATGAAGTCGTATTTATTTGAAGAGAGAGTTTGAAATTGTATTTTAATAAGCAAAGGTGAATATTTTTCCTTTTAAACACCACATTTTCATAAACCAGATCTTTAAATTTCTGCTATACTGGAGATAGACCCACATCTTATAGTTTACAGATAATTTGAAGTCATTATGAAGAAAATAGAGCTTTGCAACTGAAAAGTAGAGGAATACCTTGAGAGAGAAGTTTGGCGACATCTACGTTTTTAGTTCATGACATTCTTAGCTGAGTTTCATACATGATGACTCAAATAACAAGAGAACACCTGAGGCACAAAACCTATATATAATAAGTCCTTGATATTTCCATATATGGCATAAAACTACTGAAGATGATGTTTTACATATTAGATTTTGTAAGACTGAGTTTTAGGACTGAAATTCAATAATATTTGCTTTTATGATCTAAAAGTTTCTTCTGAAAAAAAGAAAAGAAAAACAAAGACAACACAATAAAAAGAGGTCCTAAATAATAAATGGCTGTGAGGTGGCCATCTTTGAACAGATCAGCACAATATGAAACAACTAAGACACTGAATACAAAGTCACAAGAAAAGGGACAAATTTTAAGCTAGATGTGCTCATGTGGTTAACAATATGAAAATGCAGCTTCATTTTGTCATTTCTCCTTGGAAAGAAAAATCTTCCTATGAGCATGTTATATATTAGTAGTTTTAAAACTCTCACCCAGAATCTACTTTAGCACTGCTGTAAATTAGACAGGAGTTTTAAGTTGTCTCTAAATGGCTATAATTAAACTCTCACTTCGAACTTTGCCATCTATTCCAAGGGCAAACTCACTGTGACGAGGGGGATCTAAGAGCAGAATTATTCAAAGAAAGGAAAATGTGGGACTTGGCACAGATTCTTGCATAAAGGGTGCGGGCTAGGCATGGTAATAATTTCTGCTGAAAGAAAGTCTTTATACCGAGAACAAAAATAGAGAAAAACAGTACAACCTTTCTTTTCACAGCTAGGATTAAAAGTGAAATCTTCTCAAAAAATCTATTAATTGTTAAACTTTTCATTTTCCACATTCACAGTACAATGAATATACTTCTTCAAAATGACCCTAATTCGAATCCAATGTGTGGCAATAGGTCAAATTCTTTGAAACAAATCCAATTAGCAAGAATAGGCCACACAGCCCATGGGTAAAGAAAGAGAACAGGTGAGATCTAGAAACAGGGATGATATTAATGTCAAAATTAGCAGAGTTCCTGGATATGTGGGGAAGGAACTTGTTGAGTTTAGGGAAGAAGGTCAGAGCAGGTATCAAGGAATCACCTGTTACATTCCAAGATATTAAAAATAAAATAAAATTAAATGGATATGGAAACATATGACATTCCTGTTGTACAAATTGTGATGATGTTCTAAAATTTTATTAGCTTACATTTTAAAACAGGATGCAAATTATTTTTATAGACAACCCTAAAAGTTTTCTGATAGCTATGGCTAAATACTGAGGATTTCTCATTTTTCTACCACTAAAGGAGAAATTTTAAATATGGTCTGAAGATTTTACCTGTACCTAATTTTTTTTATGGGAAAATTATGTTCTTTTGGGTGAGTGGAGAGATGGGTCAGAAGTTAAGACCTCCTCCTGCTCTTCCAGGAAACTTGACTTTGGTTCCCATAACCCATGCTTGGAGGCTCCCAACTAAGTATAACACCAAATCCAGGGGATCTTCTGCCATGTCCTGGCCACCACAGGTACATGCATGTGCATTTGTGTACACAGACACACTCACAGACACACACACACACACACACACACACACACACACACACACGAAAAAAAACCTCATGGTTCAGTATAAGATCAATTTTGCTAGAATTTAAATAGTTCAGGGAAGTTCATATTAAGAAGGGATTTCTCACTAATGCCTCTGATCATCAATACTGTCAGTAGAAAAAGAATTTATCTTCATTATCATGTGCATAGGAAGTTTTGAGACTTCCTTTATTCACTCATTCATACATTAATAAAGTTTATTTTAAAGATTTGGACCCCAAGGAAATTTTTTTTCCCAAGGAAATTTGAATCTTTGTTGCTCATTTATTTCTTTGTGTATTTGAAATGTGCAGGAAGGAAGCATCCTAACTCCTCAGGGGAAGTGCAATGTCATTTTCAAGGAGAGTACACATCAAAGTTAACTTGCTAATTGGTTTTAGTTGTTTCCGAAGAACTTCAGATGCTGTAAAGTTACCTCTGCAACAGTTACACTGGAAGCAGGTGTGGCAATTGACCTCTGGATACCAGCACTAACAACAAAAGACAATGTCAAGTTACATTTGTTTTTGTTGTTGTTATTCTTTTGTGCTTGTTTTGTTTTCTTCTTCTCAATATTATGACAGTAACATAGTCATCTTGTTTGAAACTGTGCTTTATTTATCAGCTGAAAGTAAGTCTTTTTAAACAATGACTGTTTTCCCAAATTCTCACATTTCTCCTATGCAACATACTGCTTCTAACGTCACACCAAGCAGTATAAAAGAATGCCAAAAACTAATAGCACCTTGTAAGCCAATCTTCTAGAAAGATGAAACAATGATTTTCCAAAGGTGTAATATTCATGGTGAAATATGATCATTGATTGTTTTTTATGTGACTAGGTGATTGAGTGTACTTAATTTTTAATTAAGCTTTACTTTTAATTCCCTTCATATATTTTGTTTGAAGATCAAATTTCTCTATACATCATCTTAATAAAATTACTGAATTCAAGTATAAATATTTCTAGGTAAAACATAAATAACAATTTTGAAATATAGAATATATAGCAGTTAACATAAATAATCACACAATTAAAACATTTCCTATTTGTGCATCACAACAATAGGCAATGTCAGTATTTGATTTTGCTTTCAATATTTTTAGGTGTATTGTTTATATTTTCATCTTGGAAGTATTGTTGATGATTGGGCACACTTAATTTTATAGGAGAATTCTATTAGAAATTGTATATAGTTCCTAGAGCATATACCTAATTAAAAAAAACTGTATTGCCAACTAATATGTAAAGAATTAAATCTGTTGTTTTCAAGAAATAATCATTGTAAATTTAAATGTTGGTGGTATTAATGTGACTATTATGTATTTGTTGGTGATAAAAATTTGTTATGATGTGCTTATGTTATAGAATATGATTATGTGATAATGTTTGTGTTATAAAAATTACCTTTAAGCAAGTATATATCATTCTTCCACACATTTACTTTTCTTTTGTAGGTTTAGTAAGATTATCTAAAACTTAATCATTTCAAAAATTGGTATTTGTGAAACTGTACTTATGCTCTGCCTTAGATTTTTTTTTTGACTTAGCCATTTATACACATCTTCCTTTCCCTGCTCCATCTTCTTGCTCTCTGTAATCACCGTTTTATTCTCAGTGTGGTTCTCATTTTGTTCTTAACTACACATATGGTATAGAACATATATAATTATTCATTCCATTACTGGTTTATTGTATTGGTATATCAATCTTCATCTTTGCTCATGATGATGGATCAAAAAGTAGCATTCCCTTGTTTCTGAAGACCAAATAATATTCCACTTCTATACTTAATTTAGTACCTTATTATAATTTTTAACAAAAGCAAATGTTAATTGTGTACATATATAGATTCTGTCATTGTCTCTCATTTCTACTTTTTTCCTCTTCCGCTTTCTGAAAAAATAATGCTTCAATACTAGTAATTTAGCTATTACCTTCATGTGAGAGAATGCATTTTCTTCATATTAGCACAGGAAAGAATGGAAAAATGCTCATGTCATTCAAATAAATATTGACTGATAAAATGGAAATAATTGAGCTAAGATATTTTCAACAGAATCTCAATGTTTTTATATTCGTTTCATGTTCTTGCTTATAACTTTATCCTGTCTTTTGTGGCAGCAGAATTAAGAATGCGTGTGTGTGTGTGTGTGTGTGCGTGTGCGCGCGCGTGTTTCTAAGTGTATGGCTGTAGGAGTGTGTATACAGTGGCATGATTGTACAAGTTAGAGGGCAACCTTAGGTACGTGTCCTTTCTTTCCTTCGACCTTGTTTGAGATACAACATCTCCTTTAGTTGCATACCATTGCGCACACAATACTAGCTGTCCCATAAGTTTCGGAGGATTCACCTTTCTCTGCTTTTGTGAAGAAGCACTGGGATCATTTATACATGCTACTTTGCCTAGCAGTACACGAATCCTGGAGATTTGAATTCAGGTCCCAGGCATGCACTGAAGGAACTATATCCACTGAGCCATCATACTCAATCTCAAATTACGAAATTTTAATGGATTTTTGTCATTAAGATTAAATAAAGTAGTCAACTTTCATTGTAATAAGAGTAAAATTGGTTCATGTACATTTAATGATAAGAGTGGTTTCAAAGACTGCTGTTTGATAAGGCTCAGCAAAACTAAATCTAGTAGGAAAACTTTGTTGAATAACATCAGTCCTGGGTGGTTTACAAAATATTGAAACTCTTTGATGGACCGACACTTAATGTGTTTAATGTAGCAAATAAAAGCTGTTACAAATTTATTTTATATTTTGTTCTGAAAACCATCAGGTTAATGATCCCTAAGATTCTTCCTTTACACATATACAAATTAAACATATTGCAATGAACTTCCATACTATACACGAGCCTGAAACAACACCCAGGTTCCACTAATTAAGGAGTAATACTATTCTTTTATTTTGATTTTTCTTAGTACTATAAATTAATATTTTGGGAAAATGACATTGAATCAAACTTAACAGAAGTCAGTGTACAAATTTTTTCTTTGTTACCTAAGGTTGGTTTTTCTTTTATTTTTTAAATTTATATATTTTTTGTTTTTTTCTTAATCAATATTCCACCCCACCACATACACAATCTTACTGATTTATATGACTGAGTTGTTTCTGATGAAGTGATTAATCAAAGTGAATCAACTTTTAAATAATCCAAAATAAAAATCAATACTTACTGATTATAACTAAAATATAGTGACTCCTTTGTAGTCACACAGCATAGCCTGACTAATAGAAGCACATTATTGTAATTAATTATTAATCACACTAATCTATCATAGATCATTTACACCTTAATATATCCTTCAACATGAGTTAAAATAGATTTTCACAAAATTACTGCAGCAATGATTGGCAGAAATGAATGATGATTAAAATCTGAACTAATGATAAACTAGGATAGATTCTGGTAATACTATACACATGTTACAGTGTGTCATTAAAATATTTTTGATGGTAATTTATAGATTAAAAACTCCAGTGTAGAGAAAAATATTTCTAAATCTTATTATTGCCATAAAGCAGCTTTGTTACATGTTATTGCAATTTGTACCTTCCTTAAGTACACATAACAGTGTCAAGGTGGTAATAATTTCCATTATTCTTACATAACTTATACCACATAAAGCCATGGTATCAGTTAATTATGTCTGAGATATAGTGAGGTCCACAAATAAACTCAGTACTGCCATGAACACTTTGAGAATAATATGTTATTTTTGAGAAGTGGTCTCCATTTGTATAGTCTCTCATAAGAAAAAAATATAAAACAAAATAAAACAAAAAAGCCAAGCAAAAAGCAAGCCATAAAGCATGATCTGAATCCCCATAATTTTCTTCTCTGTTTTGTATTATCAGTACATAATTTTCTTGTCTAGTCAAAAAAATATAGTAGCAAGTGTCCATGTTTTATTGATTTCTTCACATATTTCAAATGTACCCCATAATTACATCAAGTGTAAATATGCTGAAGAATTACAAAAAAAGCTCATTCCTTCTTTTCCTGAAATCTATGACTGTGTTTACTTTAAAAAAAGATACTAATTTTGCGATTTGGTCCCAACGTTTCTTAAAGGTTATACTCTCCTTCTTTTGTGTCTCCATGTTCAGAGACTACTATATGTCTGGTATATAGCTATATTAGTTATTTTGTTAATAAATAATTGATTGAACTAAATTTAAATAGTTCTTTCTCCCCAGGCAGTATGCACAGTTTTTAAAACTCATCTTATGGTAAGATTGTAAGAGCCAGAGGATAAGAGAGTTTGCTCTGAGATCGTGTCTCCCAGGAATTTCATAAGTCACACCCATAAAGTCTCACTAACACAATTGTCTAAATGTGAACTAAAAAAGATGTTAACAATGGACATACCAAAGTCTTCGGGGAGGAGCTCATGAGGCCTCCACCCTATACAAAAACCCTGAGAAAAGCTGGGAGTGGGAAAGGTGGTCCTTCCCAGAGAGCAGCAGACTAATTGGTTGGTCAGCTCTGAAAACATACATACATGTAACATTGTACAGACTTAACAGTGTATATACAAATATGCATGCAATGATAATTAGTGAAAAAAGGTCATGGATGTGAGGAGAGTGAAAAGGGGTATATAATAGAATTGGGAGGGAGAAAAGGGAAGAAAGAAATGCATTTTTTATAGTCTCAAAAGTATTCTGTGAAGACTTCTAGGACTAACTTGAATTCAGTTGAACAAACTTCTGTACATATCACTAGAGAAGTGATTGTTGAAGCAGATTTTGACTGAGTGCACTAACAAATGATTACATTAATATGTAGTTGTCTCAAGTATTTCCTTGACTCATCAACATAAGATATAGTTCTATAGTTCTCTTCAATAATTGTGCTTGCCAGTAACTGATCTATTCTGGACTAGAAGGAAGGATATATATATATATATATATATATATATATATATATATAAAATTTATATTTGTGGAACTTGAAATGTATGACTCTGCTTATACTAGTAAGAATTGTATTTTCTACTCATTAGATGTAAAATTGGTCTATAGTGAATATTGATTTTTACTGCTGGTGAACTGTTATTTTTATTATGTCTGAGTTGATTTCACAGTGACTCTAATGTATGTTTGAAGACTAACAGTGAAGGACTTTTGATATTACTTTTTTTTTCTATTCCTCTTACCCAGCCACGTCAGAATATTTTCAGGAATGTCTCACTGCAGGTTATATAGCACCCTCCAGGTTTCCTACTTTGTGAGCTGTCACCTATGTTGGCGTGAGCTTTGGTGATGGTACTGTTTTGAGTTGCTCCTATAAGTAACCTTTTGTCCATACTCCTGCTAGTATTCCCAATAAAGTCATTGATTCAACAATTGAACTTTAGTGGTACCCATGCTTTGGTATGCCATTGGTTCCCTATTAGGACTAGGAAGATATCTCTTCATATCTTCCCAGGAATATTGTCACAAAAGTATATTTTACTTTATCAAATAAAGTAATTTAATTGATGATCTCCCTCTGAGCACTGAGGTTACAGGCAGACCAAAACACATAGCCAACAGTGGACTCGTGATCCAAATTCAGTCTCTCACACTTTCAGGACAAGTACTTTATATATTAAGTCATTTTTCCAACCCCCAAATAAATTTGAATGAAAAGGTTTGTTTACAAGCAATTTTATTGTTCGATGCATGCTGTATTTTAATTCATGCGTTTGTATGTTATGTCCATGAGTGCTTCCCTTCGTGTATTTATGTGAGCCATATAGGTCATGCCTGGAACCCATGGAAAGCAAACTGGGAAGTTGGGTCCCCTGGAACCAAACAGGAGCTCTCTAGAAGAGCAGAAAGTGTCTTCAGCTGTTCAGCCATCACCAAGTCCATCTATGGCATATTTTTAAATCAAATTTTATAAAGTCTGAAAATATGAATTTTTGAAATCATCATGGTCACCAAAATTCATGAATAAAATATGCTCTTATGAATAAAATAATTTACTAAAGATGATCATCTTATCATAACATTTCTAATCTTTATTATATCTTTAGTTGCATTTTTGTTCTTTTAAAAGTTAGAAATCAAATTCAGAGCCTTGAGCATGCTGGCCAAGTATTATGCCAACAAACAAGAAGCACAAATGAAAAGTCCTGTCAAGGGCCTATTTATCACCTTGCATTCACCAATGTTCAGTTTCATTCACTTTCTAAACTATTTCAAGATGTGAAAGATCCTTGAAGAAATGGTGCTTGTTTCCTTTTCCTGGGTGCAGACACTCATTGATTAATGAAAAGGGATATCTAAGAACCTATGTTCTTAGTCAAGCATCAGTATAAACATTTGAAACTATACAATTTTTTAAGCTACTCAATTTTCTAGAATATTTAGAAATAGAATTTTTGAAAAATAATAAATTTAATCCTGAATGTATATAAATTCATTTCAACGACAATTCCCTTGGACATTAAAACAGAACCTTAAAAGGGACCAAAAACTGCTATTTATGTATATTCTCATGTGACTTGACCTTAGTTACTAAAGAGATTTCAGTTCCCTTGACTACTTAGAGGGATCTACATGTAATATAAGATAAGCAGCTATACTGATCTTTTGCTTCCAGGAAGGTAATCTTATGGTTTCATGCAGACTCACAAAAGACATTGATGGCTTTATTTCACTGTTCTGATATTGTAAAAAGTGATTTATTTTTATCCCCTGAAAATGTATGTCTTAAAGTCATCATTAGAATTTTATAGAGATATATTCATCCATTTAAACCTAAATACTTCCTTATTCATGTTGTTTCTGGAAGAAAATTGTGCCTCCTATACACTTTTTTTCTTATTCTTACATTTTTCACAAGCAGAGAAGTGAGAAAATTGAGTACAGATGCGGAGATGGACATGAGGATACCTTTTACACATCAACATGGCAAGCATGTATATTGCTTGCATAAACAAATATGTAATTTTCCAATATCCATTCACTCTTTAAAATTTAAATACCTATTTTTTCTAAAACGCTGAGCAAAAAAATGTATACTCAGTTAAATGATTTTTTTTTTGCCTCTCAAATGCTGTACATGAAGTGTAAACATGGCAGAAGAGGATTGATTAAGCTTTACTCTGGATGATCAGTTTATGCTGTTGGTTATTGTCCTGTAAGTCCAGCCTCTTTCACTTGTACTCATTATAATTTACCTCATAAATTCCAGGCTTGAGAAGATCCACAGACCAAGAATTTCTGAGGGAACACCTCCACAAAGATTGAGACTATCTAACCAATAATGTATGAACAAGATTATCCCAACACCATTGTTTCACAGACCATGACTACGCTATGCTCAAGTGTGTGTCGAATGGAAATTGCACATGATACATGCACTCACATTTAAATCTGTCCCATTATTTGGACTGTAGATTCTTGGAGTTTTCCTATATTATTAAACGTAGTAATATTCTTCCCTATTAAATTAGATTGCTATGCACAAAGATGGTGTCTCTCTATCTGTAGTCTCTGGCCCAACCCAATACCTTACAATAGTCCAGGGCCAAAGACAAAATCAGGAAGATTTCCTTTTTCTTTGTGCTGTCCCAAACGACAATGCTATGATTTACTAACATACTCACTATAAGAAGTATGTAATATAACATCACTATCATCTCCTTTTTGATCTTATTTCAGTCTAATGCTATGATAGGAAACAAATCATCACTTCTGAATTGGCAAAAAAGAAAATAACAGCCATGAACAACCAACAATTTTATGAGAGAGCATCATGCTACAGTAAATGATCAGAACCTATTTAAAATTTTAAGTCCTGCAGATGCACTCTCGGCTGACAAGCTATGCAATTACAAATATATTCTTCATGTCAATGTCTTGAAAGTTCCTAATGAGAGTTGCATAATGTAACTAGCAGGCTCCAAATACTGTTAGCTACAAATGCTCTGTCTGTTTTATCATTTTCTTCAGTGAACAGGTACATTTTTAAGGCACCCAAGTGTCAACAAGTGTATCTAATAGAGCCTTGAGCTTCAGTGATTTTGTAAAAGAGGAACTTGCCAACGAATTTAGGAAGCTCACATTATATATTCAGGTTAGATTCACAAATTCAATGTTGCATGACAAGAAGTCTATGCTCATTTCTTGGTATCATGAATTGCAATTTTTCCCCCAGTTCAGAGAACCAAACCTAAACCTTCATAAATGAATGAACAACCTGAAGGTAGCTTATACTGTAGAGGGCTTACAGGGAGAACTTATCATGTATTCAGTTTAAAGGGCTTAGCTTATGACTGTTATGAAAGTGATCCATGTCCAATATGCATTGATATAGAATCAGCTTGCTCAAAATAAATCCTATACACTAGTTACTGTAAAACTGTGCTTCTCTCCTCTGCTCCCTCTGCTCCAAATACAGACTTGCGCATGTGTGTGTGAAAATGCACATGCACACACAAACACCCACACACCCACCCATACACACACAGGAAGAGAGAGAGAGAGACAGAGAGAGAGAGAGACAGAGACAGAGAGAGAGAGAGAGAACATAGTCACACATATATAAAAATGGTCTTTAAAACACATATATTAGTTACCTTTTTGGTTGTCGTGTTAAAACACTACAACAAGAGAAAGTTGTGGTGATATTTTAATTGTGCTGAAATGTGATTTTATTTGTATGTTAATAAATAAAGTTTGCCTGGAGATCAGAGGTCATTGGCGAGCCAGGAATGGAAGTTTCGTGGTGGTAGCCCACGCCCTTAATCCGATCACATGGCAGGCAGAGTCTCTGTGTGGTCAAGGACACAGCCAAGCTTGGTGACCCTTGAGTCTTTAATCCCAGTATCAACCATAGAGACCAGGAGGTCTTTATAGACAGGCAGTGACGAGGAAGTCATGTGGCTGGGCTTAGAGCCAATGAGAAGGCAGAGCAGGAAAACAATAAAACATAAGACACACAGGAAGAAGGTCTGTCTCTCAGGGGAAGGATGGCAGCAAGTGTTAAAATAAGGTGGTCTTGGCTCTTCGCTAGTGCTTGGATTTCTTGGGCTTTTATCTCTGTATTTGACTCTGTTTCTTATTTAATAAGACCATTTAGAAATTCGTCTACAGAAAGTTAAGATAGAAAGAGCATATTTTGGTTCACAGTTTGGGGTACAGAACACCACAGTGAAGAAGTCATGAAAACAGGAAGTAGAGGAAGCTAGGGGCAGTGTACCCGCAGACATGAAGTAGAGAAATGGATGTTAATTCCGGCCAACTCTCATTTTAATTCGATCACTGACTCTAGTACATGGAATGGAGCCACTTCCATGAATCCAGGAGAATCTTCCCATATCAGTTAAGTTAATTTAGTTAATCCTTCTCACACATGTCCAGAGGTGAACACCATCTAGATAATCCCTCACAGACATGGCCATAGGCTTGACTCCTAGGTCACCTTCAATCCTGTCGAGCTGACTATCAATATTCACCTTTATGTATAGTAAATTCAACTACATTATATTTGCAGACACAATTGCATCCTTTTAAATACTTAATGCTTAAAGGTCCTGCTAAAAAGAGGAAGAGAGATAAAATAGGGAAACAAAATAGGTGGGTGTGTCTGTTTGGTGTGTATGTTATTTTGTGTATCCTGAGTACTATATGATAGAAATAAGAAATAAAATTTAAATTTGTCAAAAAAATAATTTAAATGATGCATTTAGGAATTTGCTGGTTTTTGTAGGACCTCAGGCTTGATCTCAACAATTACATTAGGTCTTCCTTGAAAAACTCTAATTGTGGTTAACAATTTACTGAAGTTATGTGTTAAGCCAAGAACAGCATTTTAGAAGATAATATTAAATAGTCACAAGAACTTTTTCATTAGTGAGTGAAAAGCACTGTAATAAAAATTGTTAACTATCTTATATATTTCTTCTTGTATTTTTCAAAATTCTGGAAAATTTAAGCTTGGATGTGTACTATAATGTATCTTAAACACATTTTATTTAATGAACTAAAATTAACTATAGTACTATGCACTATTTTCTTCCTAACACTGCTATGGGAGGATCTTCCTGTATGCTGTGAATGTGTGGTGCTTTCATTAGTTGATAATAAAGCTGTTTGGTCAATGGCAAGGCAGGATAAGGTTAGGTGGAAAAACTAAACAAAGAAAGGGCAGAATAAGGGTGAGGGCAAGAGATGAGAGCCGGCCTCAGAAGGAACAAGATGCCAGAAAACCAGTAAGCCAAGGACCGCTTGGCAATACATAGATTAGCAAAAATGGGTCAATTTAAATGTAAGAGCTAGATAGTAATAAACCTGAACCATCACCCAAGCATTTATAATTAATATAAACCTCTGCGTGATAATTTGGGAAGTGGCTGCCAAGTATTTGGGAGTTGATGGCAGAATAGAAAACTCCATTTACATAGCACTCTTATTCCTTTAGATGTCATTTTCAACCTTTCCTCTTACACCTCTAAATGATTCTTCACGTTTTAAGGAGCATTTCCATTAGAAAGTTTAACATCTGCAAAGCAAAGTCTAAGGCAGAGTGGTTACTACAGTCTATGTATTTTTCTGGGCAAACAACATTTAGAGCTTTGCATTGCACACTTTAATTTGTTATATTGATAAAATTATCCAGCATCACTTCATGCTAAACGGCATTAACATATTGTGAAGATAATAACTTCATATTTTTGGAAGGCCTCACTATGACTGAACTAAGAGCAGATTATGCAACAAGAAGCATAGTTTCAATGGAGCAGGGGAAGGTAAACATATTGATATCACTTTTTTTTAAAGGTAAGTGTTTAAATATCACATGAAGAAAAATAGGATTTTTATTTTTTTAAATGCTACAATTATATTAGTAACTCCAATATCTTGCATTTTGTTCCAGATGAGAATGAAACACTATCTCATACCTTTCCCATTACGATATTCTGAAAATTTCACTTTAGTTGTTGTGTGCCTTCACGTAGAGCCGTGGACTGGCTCTAAAGGTGCCTTTCCACCAGTTCTTAAATGGTGTCATTCTATCTGCTGATGTCAAAATCCTAGGTCTAAAAAAGCACATCCTTTTAAAAATACGTTTGAACACTGATACTAGAAAGTGCAGGAGAAAGAGGACATTTAGTGTCTGTCAATAGCCACTTGTCCACTCACTCAGAGGAGTAGTGATGTATGTTACCAAAATGGGTGGAATAATCAAGGTCCTTAAATATCCATGGACATAGCACTACTAAGTCATAAGATATAAAACTGAGTTACTGCTATTTGTTGAAATTTCTGACACCAAAGAAATTCAGTAATATTGCAAAACTACTCATGATTTAAAGAATGGGGAATTCACGTCACTAAGAAGTTCTGGTGGGAATCCAAAGCTGCATTTGGCAGTGGCCATTCATTAACACCTAATTAGTCTGAATGCATACTCATTAAATTAAATGAAAATTCTTTAAATAAATAAAACTTATGCATTAAATGTACTCTTGTAATAGACTTGAGGTAGGTAGATTTTTATCAAGGTAAAATAAAGGTTATCAAAAGAAAATGACATATTTCCAGAAGTGACTTATGAATTATTATTTAAATGAAAAATATTTTCTTAGTTATTGATGGCAAGAGTGCGGATATATATCTTTGGCTTATTTCTCATGCTAAGTAACTATTGATGACGAGAAATAGTCATTAAATAGATGAGGACAGAGAAGATGAGGCAAGAAATGGATGGATCAAGTGTGTAGAGATTACTACGAAATAAACTGCAGTGATAAGATGTTTGATCTTGTAACAATCTGAAAAGGAAAGTAAAGTCCATTAAGATAAAGAAAGAAATTTTGTTTTGTTTTGTTTTGTTTTGTTTTGTTTTTCTTTTCATTTTTCAATTGGTATTAATACATGTGATGGCTCAGTAAGTTGGGTTCTGGCAGTGGACCCAGATAGAAAGTAACTATGATTTTGATGACAGATATGATTAGACTATATAAATAACACAGAGAAGACTTCTCAGATTGAGGGATGATTTTCCGGAATGATGGACTGTCAAGTTTCCTTTCAATAGTATTTGATAAGATCCTTGGCAAGATATAAAGACAGTTATTTTATAATTAACCATAATAAATAGCATGGAAGTATACATTGTGAGCATGCATCCACAAAATAAATCATCATGCTTATTTGAGGTAGCCGGAATATTTACATTCCTAGTTTTTCCAAGCTATAAAAGTATAATTGTGGTGATATATTGTGTACCCTAATAAAATTTTCCCGAAGATCAGAGAGCAGAACAAGCCACTAGATTAAACATAGATGCCAGACAGTGGTGGCACATACATTTAATCCCGATACTTTGGAGTCACATGCCTTTAATCCCAGCACTTGGGATTTGGGATTTCATGCCTTTGCTCCCAGTACTTGAGAGGCACACACACCTTTAATCCCAGCATTAAGAAGGAAGTAATATGGCTGGTCAGAGAAAGGTATACAAGGTGTGAGGAGAAGACAGGAACTAGAAGCTTTTTGGCTAATGATTTTTCAGCTGAAGCCTTTTCAGGTTGAGGAGTCCTAGAGGTAAGAGGTGGCTGTGGCTTATTCCTTTGTCTCTCTGATCTTTCAGTATTTACCCCAATATCTGGCTCCAAGTCTTTATTAAAAGACCATTTTAGCAATCCAGGTTACATATAATGGAGAATAACTAAACTTGAATATAATTTAAATTAAGTTGCACAACCTTATTTCTGTTTCAGCGTGTATCTTTTTCTGCTTTATGTACATTACGTTTATTTCTCCTTTCAACTCAGCCCAAGGTCAAATGTCTAACATTGAATTTTAACCCCTAAAAATACCTACATATTGATCTAATGTTATAAGTGTAAGCTGTAATTAATAAGTGTAATGTAATTAATGTATCAATGTCCAACTTTGATAAATTGGCCAGAAAAATATTAGGAAATTAAAAGAGATTTATGCAATGAATTTAAAATGTAGAGTTATTTACAGTAGAAGACATCTCATACTTAATACATGCAAATGTTTGACAAGCAGAAAATGAAGAGACTGTTCTACAACCAATGAAAACAAATGGCTGCTAGCTACATCAGTAGTAAGATGACAACCACATGTAGGAATTTTGCTGATATGTTGATAAATTTGCAGCTCCCAAAGTAGAAAGTCTCAGGGGACCATTCTCACAAAGCAATACTGGTCATGTACAGTTTTTTCTCTGTTTTATAGTTCTGCATTGGAGAGAAGAGACATGATACTATTCTTAACTTACAATAACACCTCCAAATAACAACTAAACTTTCAATAAAACTCTGAATGCATGATGAATCTCTAGGGATAGTAAAAGGTGAAGGATACTTCTTCAATCCTGTCATTCAATATACAACTGATGAATGTTCCTTAGGACAATTGATCTGTTTAAGAATGTCATGTTTCTTTAAAGAATAGTCCACTGAATACAAAAATGTTTAAGTGAGACTTGAAATTAACATTGCGCTCATTTAATCCCTCCTCCCTATCTTTGACTGGGCTCCAGGTGTAGCTGGAGTTTTCCTGCCTGGCCCAAGGTCAGGAAAAATCTCTCTCACCTGTCAGTCCCACAGCTACTCAGACCCAACCAAGTAAACAGAGACTTATATTGCTTAAAACTGTATGGCCGTGGCAGGCTTCTTGCTAACTGTTCTTATATCTTAAATGTACCCATTTCTATAAATCTATACCTTGTCACACAGCTCATGGCTTACCGGCATCTTCACATGCCGCTTGTCATGGCGACGGCTGGCAGTGTCTCCTTGACTCAGCATTCCACTTCCCAGAATTCTCCTCTCTCCTTGTCCTGCCTACACTTCCTGCCTGGCCACTGGCCAAAAAGTGTTTTATTTATACAGAATGATATCCACAGCATCCAGGAGTTCAACCCATTGCTTAGCTGTGAATCTCTGCATCTGCTTCCATCATTTATTGGATGAAGGTTCTATGATGACAATTAGGGTAGTCATCAATATGATTTCAGGGGAAGGCCAGTTCAGGAACCCCCTCCACTATTTCTTGGAGTCTTACCTGGCATGGGGAAACCCACAGAGACTGCGGACCCAGGCTAATGGGAGTTTATGGACTCTGGACTGACAGGTGGGGAACCTGCATGGGACCATGGGACCGAAATAGGCCCTCTGAATGTGGATGACAGCTTTGTGGCTTGGGCAGTTTGTGGGGCCCTTGGTAGTGGGACCAGGATTTATCCCTCGTGCATGAACTTGCTTTTTGGAGCCTGTTCTCTATGGAGGGATACATTTGCTCAGCCTTGGTTGAGGAAGGAGAGGCTTGGTCCTGCCTCAACTTGATGGGCCAGACTTTGTTGACTCCTCATGGGAGGCCTTACCATCTCTGAGGAGTGGGTGGGAGGAAGGGTAGGTAGGAGTTGGGGGAGAGCAAGAGGAGGGGAGGGAGGGGAAGAAGGGGGAACTGTATTTGGTATATAAAATTTAAAAAAAAAGCTTTAAAATAAGAAAAAGGAAATTAACATTGTGGGGACTTAAACATGACCTGTTATTCCAATGTCACTCATTTTCATGGAGGATCACAATATTAGAATGGCATATAGAAGAGATGGAGAAAATCATGATGGTCACAAAATTCCCAGTCCTGTTGTCATTAATGACTATTTATTAATTGTGAATTCTTAAAAGAAGAAAACTGAATCTATTCCCATTTTTATTCCTAAAGTACTTAACATTTTCAGGAGATACAGCAACTTATTTCAAATGAGGGATGGACTAAACTTGATAAATGCCTAATTCATCCTGGAATTCTGGACCTTATCTTTCAGAAGTTACCAAATGACATTTGCTATAGTTCTAAAACTGTTATCAACATGGCAAATACACACCAGTACTGGCTTTTATATCCTACCTGCTTAGTTATTTCAGTTCATCATTACAAATAAGTAAGTAGCATGCATAGATACAGAGAAGTAAGTGTGCATACACAGACATATATGCACAAAGGCATACATATGTAGAAATAAATCAGGTAAGTGTATCAGTAGTGGGATAGTGGAATTGCATGGAGGACTTCACTTTAATTCTTTATCTTGATACAAATTAAATTCATAAATTCAGATATACATGGGATTATTTCAATTAATAGATGATGTATTTAAAAGAAATTATAGTTTGGCCTATTATATTCACCTTTCAGCAGAGTAAAGAATTGTAGAATTTCAGTTTTGAAGTCAGAAAGAGGAAGTGGTACAAAACTTGTTCATTATAAAGAAAAATACAAGAAGTACAATTTAAAAATGAGAGGAAGATAAAAGAGAATCATGAGGATTGTGTTTGGTTGTCAATCTATAGCAAGCTTTTTCATTTTCACTTTAAATATAAAAGTAATTGGGGCTTTTGCCTTGTCTTATTGTATATTATTTTGTCCTGCTCTGCTCTCATCTCTTGGAGAGAGTAGATCTGGGGAAGACAGAGGTAAGGAGGCTTGGAGGAGCTGAGGGAAAAACTGTGGTCAGTTAAGTATTGTATGAGAGAGGTATTTATTTTCAATTAAAAAAAAAAAGGAATAAGAGGAAAAAAAGTAATTCAAAGTTGAGGCATTTGTAAATGTGCACATTTTATTTCTATTATATTAGTATAAAATATTTGAGTCAGTAATTTCAATTTTGGCTTAATATTTGACTGCATCTTTGGAATCAGAAGACAACTTAAGGTAGTAAGTTCTTTTCTTTTCACTATGTGTGTGTTCTGAACACAGAACTTCAAAGCCAGATCCCAAATCTTCATGACAAGCAAGTAGGCACTCCCACCCACTCAACTATCTTGTTTCCCCCCACATTTTATTTATTTATTTTTTTTATTTTTATTTTTTTAAAGATTTATTTATTTATTACGTATACAGTGCTCTATCTGCAGACCAAAAGAGGGTAACAGATCTCATTACAGGTAGTTGTGAGCCACCATGTGGTTGCTGGGAATTGAACTCAGGACCTCGGGAAGAACAAGCAGTGCTCTTAACCGCTGAGCCATCTCTCCAGCCCCCACATTTTATTTTTAAATGTCTTTCCTAAATTTTGTTCCATATACTTCCTTTTTGATCATAAACTGGTCAAACCATTTTTAAATGAGTTATAAACAATTTTCCTTTTCTTTTAAGCAACTTTCTGTCTTCTCCATAGAAGAGACAGGTACCAAAAAACCAGTTTCATATAAGTGCATTATAACAGTAATTATTAATATGAAATAGTGAGAATATTTTGCTTGAAGAAAAATAAGGCATATTCAAATTATACACTTAACAAGGACCGTGAGCTTAATTTTATATAGTCCTAAATATGTCTAGCTGAGAAAAAAATTGAATTTAAGCACTCTGTTTTATAGAAGTCCACCTGTGTTTCCACAATTTTATGCCATTTGTCCAGTGTTATACAGTGCATGACAGGCTGAGTTAGGACTGGGCAATATGAGGCCACTCAAAGAATGAGGAAACGTGATTCTTTAAGGAAAATATGCCGTGAAGAGCATAGATCTAAAGAAATTCCTTGGAGGGTTTTGGGTATGTCTCAATGTTGAGCAAGATCTTAGAATGCAAGAGATGTTTAGTTTGACTAAAACAACAACAACAACAGCAACAAAAAAACTAAACTAAAAATATATCTGTAAGATGGTTGCTATCTAGAAATGAAGAATAATATTTTCAATTAATTTCATAAAATATTTTTGGTCATGTGTTTTGGAATATAAATGTGTTTGTTGAATATATTTAATAATTTTGCTGTCGGAATGCTTATGACTAAATTTTCTAAATAATATGCTGTTGAGATTAGGTTTGCATCAGTGAGAAGACTAAAAGGCCTTTGAGATTTGGAGACATTTTAATTAATTTAGAAGCTGATTTGTCTATTTAAAAATTCTATATCCCCATTAGATTTTTCTTACTCTCTTGTTTTTTTCTTGTTTTGGGGTAAATGCTAAATTTAAGGTTTCTCATTAAATGTGCAAAAAAGAAAACTTAGGAAGATACAGTTAAAATGAATTTCAAATTTAGTACTTAAATTAACACATACAATTTTATACTCAAAAGTAATGTTGTAGGACTTACTTAGAAAATTTCCCAAAATATAAACAATCAAATTTAACAATCAAATATAAACAATATAAATTTCTATTGTGGCTAGTATTTATTGAAATGATGAGGGTAATTTTAATCCCAACTGAAAGTTTAATTTTAGTTCATTAAATTCAACAAAAACTAGATGAAAAGGTGAATACAAATGTTCATAAACAGTATGTATATAGCATGCAGCTGATCAAAACAAATTTAATTGCATGCTTTGAGATTTGTTGATTATGCTGCCAACTGTAAGCAATAGAGAATCCTGCTATTTATTAAGCTGTATCTTTCAACTGGACTGTGCAGGGGGCAAAGCTTTGTACTTGAGACTAGGCATATCTATAATTGACTTCTGATATCATTACATTTAAATAGTGAAAAATGGATGTGTTATTGCTTTAGAAACTCACTTAATTTTTTTCTTTATAAATATTGGAATAATAATAGTTATATTACAGGGGCATTATGGAGTGTAAATTAGAATGCCTTTGAGTGTTTCTGGAAGAGATTCTGGTCTCCTGAGTGTTCTATTGGTTCTCTTTCCTGCTTAATCAGCCTCAGTCTCTTCTAGCATCTTTCACTGATCAAAACTGGACATATCATCAAGCTCATTAAAGGTGGAACTGTGACATTTCCTCTGCTAGGAAAAAAAAAACTTTTAAAATGTGGATATTAAGCCGAGGGTCATACTGCATTCTTCTGTATCTTCCAGCAGTGTGATTTTAATGCACAAGTGGTTGAGACAGTGATGAACATCTTCCCCTCCCCTGTTTCTGATGGAGCTTAAAATAGGCAGCTGAGAAGAGATCTGGCATGTTACTGTTACTTGTTTGGAATTCAAATGGGACTTGGAGAGTAAATAGGAAAACACATTTGACTGCTCTCTTAAAACAAGGGATGGATGTAAGTCTACAGGACACCTGCCCATTTTCTTCTGAATCAAACTAATAAAACTATTTAAATTTAAAACAGTCAAAATAGAATTGCAGTTCTCCTTGCACATTCTCTCTAGAAAATAACTTTTTTTGTTTAAAAAGGGTAAAGTCAAAGTCAGGAAACACTAAAAAGTAAAAGTGAGTTGGATTCCTCTGTGAAGTATCACTGATTTTGAGTTAAAAATACATAGATATTCACGTGCAAATTTTTAATTTATTTTGATAAGTGTGATTATGAAATTTAGAGCTACAATTTAGTATCTCAAAAAAATCCAACTGGTCAATTTAACTTAAGGTCTCCAATGTAGTATTGATGGAGTAAAGTTGTCTATCCCCAGGGCAGTTTAAATGTAATGATAAATCCAAGAGATGATATACACTTGCCTTTGTTGGCTTTTCACCAAAGAAACTGTCATTTCCCAAACTTATAAGTCCTACTCTCTTTGGTCATCTAGACAAAAGTTGTGTTAGAGGAAGTATACTGCATTTGAGTATCTGGAATGAACATTTTTTGGTAGACATGCTACTTTCTTAAAGTACAGCTCTGGTACTCAATTCACAGATGAGAATTGCACATATGAATGACTAGCATTCCTAGAAAATTAGCTTCTATGATCTAGAGATTAGAACGTAGTTGTTATGCCATTAAATATAAATATTAATAGCAGGTAATATGTAAGTAATAAGTCACATCTTTAGAATATATCTAAAGAGGCTAAACCATGTGATTATCATTTATCCACATTTAGTTGATACTCTCTGATTTTGGCTTTCCCTCTCAAAATGAAAATATTCTATTAAGACAACACTATTTGTAGTATCTGCTTTAACAGTAGCAGTCCAGTCACTATTAAAGCATTCCCAGTCCAAGTAGAGGCAAACTCATGAATATATCTTCAGTAATACTCGAAGTGAGATTTAGTAGCTAACGAAGGATGCAGCCACAGTCATGGCATTGACTCTCACAGGAATATCACTACAAGGAATGTGTTAGATTTTAATTACTCAGTTTGACAAGGTTATATTGAAGGATGAGCATGATCAAGTGGGTCCCTAGGCTCCTCCCTCACAGATATGAATTCTTTTAGGCAAAGAAGGTAAGAGTCTACCCAGTGCATTAAGATAACAGTGGAGAAGTAGAAAGGACAAGAAACAAGATAAACAGCAAAAAGAAACAAAACTGATATTTCTTCCTACATTGCTTTTACAAAGGTAGGGAAATTCATACTTATGAATGCATTTTGTCAAGTTGGCATCATCAAACTGCATAAATATCATGGACATAGTAAACAGTAGTGGTTAAGAACTGCCTTTGAGCTTGCCGGCAGCCTCATCCTTGATGGATGCCAGAGATGTTGGAAGTATTGAAACCAAAAGTTTCTCAGTCTTAGGTTTAAACTGTGGCAGGAAGCTGGAGATGCCAGAAAGTGTTTGTTATATTTATTTTTTCTCTTTTCTTCTAGTGGAGCACTCCTTTTCTGGAAACCACACTGAGGAAGTGACTGAAACCATGAGGCATCCAGACACTGCAATGGAAGCAGGACAGACCAGTTCATCATCCCTTCCTTCCACCATCCAGGAAAATCTCATTCATGTCAAGAAAGTTCAACAATACCCTATCCCAGAGATCATTTCTACTGTTCAGAAGCTTTGCTTTCCTGCCCTTTCCCTATAATAAAATATTTATTTCTAAATTTACCTTTTATAAACTGTATAGTTCATTCTTTGACGTGGGAAAATAAGATTTAGAAGGCCTCTAGGTTGATGTGGCTGTAGAGGCTGTTGAATTTTCAGTATGCTCTCCTCTCAAGCAATGCTTAACAAATCCAAGAAAGGTAACATGGATCCCAAATACACACTGATGTTCCCATGTAATTCATTGGTGTTTGACAAACAAGACATAAATCTCGATGGACATTCATTCAAAAGTGGGTATTGATGCCTTGTACTTATCTTTTTTAAATATAGAATTTGCATAATAAAATAATTCAACTCTGATTTCTCTTCTGTGTTCCTATCTTGTTAATCTTTCACTCTGACCTTTTGGATTTGGATTTAGTGAACACTCTTCCTTTCAGGGTGTTTATATCTTCCCCAGTGCCTATGTCAGGATGATGGGATTCAAGACTTCCTCAGTTTCTGGGCATCTACTGCAATTAGTTTCCTTCCCTAATATTAAGATGCTTTTCTGAATTTGAAGTTGTTCAATATAGAAAGGCATCTGAACACAAGAAACCAATTATCCCATTTGTAATGTTTCTAACATAAAACAGTTTCCTATCATTGTTTGTATTAGTCATGTGATCTTTTGGACCTTTTTGACAGGTAGACTTATATATAAGAAAGGTCATCTAATAATTTTCAGAGAAAGTTATAACTCCTTATTTAGAAGTAGAGATACATGAATATTCTCTCCTTCTCAAGGGCACAATTTGCCTTTTACAAGAATTAACAAGCAATAATTAATATTGCCTGCAACCAAGTGGCATTGAAAAAACAAACAAAATGGAGAATGAATCATGAAATACTTTGGTCTTAACCACATCATTAAATGGTGTTAAACTGCCTGAATCTAGATATGGGCAGTTACTACAAAGCAAACAGGAAATGTCTTTATGATTTAGAGGTATCTTGTTCAATCATTAGCATGTGTTTATTTAAGAGAAACACCAACTTGAAAATGTTGTATGTTGTGTCTTTCAATACATATGATAATTACAGTTATCATTACACAGTTTAACTGTTTATATGAAATAAATGTCAACATAAGTTAGATTGAAGCTATATCCCATTCTCCTAATTTAATATTTCAGAACTGTAATGATCACAGTCTGATGGCTGATTGACCTAGGTTTGAGTTATTAGTCTTATTGTATATAGCAGAGATGTCAGTATTAATTTAATCATAAATTCAAATTCTTATTAATGATGATATGCCACTTATATGTGATATTTGCTACAGTTGGAAACTTCTGTTTCTCAGTATTTCAAGTGAAAATAATGTTCATTCTCAACTGTGTAAAATATATTTTAATAACAGAAAATGAATTAAATGAAACATAACACTTCTTTTCACATGGCTATAACAGTGGCAAAGACATTAACAAAATTCAATCTATATTGTATCTTAATATATATTAAGCCAAATTCCAAATATCAGAAATTGATTATTAAATTCATGCTGTACTTAATGTCTTTTAATGAAATATACATACATTTCCTTTTCCTAAAATAATGTTTTTAAAATGCCATGTGTCAAGCATATGTTTTCTATATGTTTAACAAAAATATTAAAAGAAAAAAATGTTTGGAAAATACTGACAACCCAAAAGAAAGTGTAGGTATAACTAGCAAGGTAAGGTACAACATTAACATTTCACGAGAATGAATGATATGGCCACGACTTTAAGCAAATTATGTATTTTATAGTTATAACTGATATTGGTCCTTACAAGAATATAAGGCACACATCTCACTGTTGGTCAGAGTAATGAAGCATCTCCACATAAATACCCCTTGGAAACATCTACATAGGTGAAGAAACATGATGGGGACAAAGACACAGACTTTCTTAGTCTTACAGTCCCAGAGTATTGATCTTCCATTCCCAGGCCTCCCTGTTCCCACTGTGAGAACTGGTGGAATATCATAAGAAGAAGAAACACCTGGAAAAAACTCATAGTCCAAGGCTGCTTGGATGTCCTTTTTATTTCCAGACAACTAGACAGACAGAACAGGTTACAGAAATAATGGTAGAACCAAATATACTAATATACTACTGAAATGCCTACAACATGAAAAACTCCTTTATGAATTCTATTTGAAGCCAGCAATGCTGAGTGTCCCATTGCCATGAAACCTTGACTACTCTGTAATCTACAAGGAGAATACTTGATGCAACTGAAGTCTGTCCTTAGTGTCAATTTTATCTCTTGGAAAGCAGACCATAAATGGAGACTGCACTTTCTCTTATAAAGTAATTACAATAAATAAGGGAAATGAAAAAAATCAAGTATTTTATTTTAAGTGTTATGATAGGAGTTCGCAGAAGACAGCATACCCTCTATTTAATAATAAAGAAAGGCAATTGCAGTCAAGGAGAAAAAACGTATTAACTTAGACCTAGATTCCAAAGACTATTAATGCAAATTCACTTCCAGAATTTCTGTGGTAGAAATAAGAATAGATGTAGGGAAGTTTCTAAAATTTAGAAATATAATTCAATAAAAAGCTAATAACACAGAGTTGAAGTAAATTCCTGCTAAGGCATTGAGAATCATAAGGACATAGATCAGAGATCCAGAATTGTAAGTACAACTAAATAAAAAAATAAATAAAATGAATAAAGCAAAAGAATGAAACCAGCCAGAAAGAAGAGGAAAAGAGGGAAGAATAAGAGAGCAAATTTAATTATAAGACAAATTAAAATATTTAGCATGAACAATTAATTAAAAAATGACCAAAAGTCAGAATGCAATAACCTCTATAATTTGACTATGCAAATTTTTGCTGTTGTTTTGTTTTTGTTTGTTTGTTTGTTTTGGATAGGTAAAAGGAGAAAAAATGTTTAATCTTTTTATTTGTATTTCTAGTTTCAATAGTCTTTTTTTCCTTTCTTCTCTGAATTTTGTTTTCAAATACATTGTCAAAATGCTCATAAAATAGTAGACTATTAGGTTTTTAGTATATTATCTATTCACTCTTTTGTGTTGTATCTACATAATGAAATTGTAACTGAAGATATTAACTATAGTTGAAATACACTCGAAATATAATCTAATTACACAAACTCCTAAAGATAAATAGATCCTGTCTTAGTTGGAGTTTCTACTGCTGTGAAGAGTCACTATGACCATGGCATCTCTTATAAAGGAAAACATCTAATAATGCCATTCTCTATGAAATTATGGGATCCAATTGTATTCGAACTACCACAGATCCTAAAACTCCAAGAACTGTGAGGTGAGTCTAAACAGCAACTTTTGTCTGTTTCTGCCTGTTTTGTTTTCTGCTTCCATCATTTACCTCGATGTGTTCAGTTATCTTACTGAATTCTATGCATAAACTCTTCTCCTTTCACTTTGCTATTTTGATATGAAATATTTCACATAGCAGTCGCTTTTCAGGAATGTTGAATACAATAAGAAACTGCTACAAAACCTGTTGTTTCTCATGGGAGTAAACTTCGCATTATGGCTTATAAATATGTCTTCTTTTGCAGTGGGTCCTTTGCTATGATTGAACAAACCATTTGAACGAGTACATTTCCTGCCAAATACCTAGGTTTCTCATGTGGGTGTTGACCAGAGGATTTGAAACAGAATGTAAAATGTTTTTGACCACAGATGCTCTGAACACAAAATAGATTACTGAAATGTTAGAAGAGGAAGGTTCTAGTCATTCATTTCTCCTTGGTCTGAAGGAGGAGTGTAAGGTGTTATTATTCAGAGGTGACTGAGCTTGGACTGAAAGATGCATTAATAAAAAGCGACTTTTCTTAGGTCCTAGGAGGAAAATATCTATGTGTCCACATATAGGGAAAAATGTTTCTCCCTTTTTATGGTAAATACTTCCTAATATAATACTATCTAAGCTTTGAGTCCTATAAAAAGCTTGATTATATATCTTATAGTTTCTGGGATGGATCTGGTAACAACTCTAAGGCCAGAAACATAATTATGACCCAACTTGCTCCCCTGAAATACCCAATTTAGGGACTTCATGTGTAAGAGGACAGTTTTTGGAATGGAATGAGTTAGGGTGGAGATGATGATGTGGGAGGATTATTTTAATAGTAAGCAGCTTAAATCTGTTCTGGCTATGTTTTCAGTCAGAACATTGTTTTTAGGAGGATGTTAGCTTACTGTCTGCTTTCAGAATACAGTCTGTGGATAAGAGAAGGTATGACCCCTCAAAAAGGAAGAAAGGGGAAAAAGTTTTCTTCTAGCACTCCAAGCTTTGGATGGAGTGTAAGATTAACTCAGTGGAAATACATAAGTTGGGTTGAGCAGTGAATGAACACGAACCTTCTCTGTTCCAAAAAGGAACAGCTGTGAAACTTGTGAGTTTTAATCAGACTGTTGTGGGACATTTGTGTGAAAGTATATTGCTTTGATTGGTATAATAAAAAGCTGGACAGCCAATCGCTAGGCAGGAAGTATAGGTGGGACTTCCAGGCAGAGAGAGAACTGCAGCCATGAGAAGCAGCATAAGTAGTATGGAGTGATGAGGTAATGAGCCATGAGACAGAATGTAGATTAAGATAAATGGGTGGATTAAAGTTATAAGAGCTAGTAGGACAAGCCTTTGCTAAGGCCAGGCTTTCATAATTAATAATGTCTCCATGTCACTATTTGGGAGCTGGATGGCTGGACAGAGAAAGACTCTCTACATTAGACTTTTTCTTTTCAGATGTGAAATGATGTCTACATATACCTTTGTGGACCACCGGGAAATTTGAGGATGTTTGTCATAGACATGGTGTCTGCACAAAGTGCTCCTGTTACTGTTAGGTGTTAAGTCTCATCACCAAATAGTAGTAACTGAAATGCATCATGTGGTTACTAGATTATTAATACCACTACACATTAACAAAACTGACTCTTACATGTCATTTTTCCAGAAGCTACACAACTCAGAGGCTTTACACATATATCTATTCTCCCTGGTTAACAGTAGGGCACATTATTATCAGAATTTAGGTCTGTATAATTTCCAAGTTATATTTTAAATCACTGAACTACTGTGACCTTAAATCCTGAAAAGAGAGGACAAAATTATTTTGTTCACTGCTGAATCTTCAATACCTGGAAAGTTGGAAATGCAAAATAAAACTAAATAACTAGAGCAACCACTTATGTGAAACTTCAGTGACAGGAAGATGCTTAGCTATTATATACATGGTGAGACGCTGACATTCTCCTATGATGTTTTCCACTAATATATCCATTTTTTGTTACAAATATATAGAGAGGAGATTTCAAGCTACAGAAAAGTTCCTATTTTCAATGATTCAGCAAAACTGTATGCAGTGGTTTAGAAAGGCAGACCCAAGAGGCAACTAAAGAAAGCAATGCCTTACCAAAATAGAGTTTATTTGCTCTTCTGGGAAGCAAGGTGCAGATCTCACTTATAGCCCCAAAGATGCACTTAGAAAGCATTAGAGGGTAAACCCTTTCCACTGGAGCAATGTGCTCTTTCTTAACGACTTCATCATTTCTCCTTCGAGGTAGGAGACTTTTCAAGTACTAGTAATAGAAACAATACAATATAAAAAAGGCTGCAATAAATATGCTCAAGCAGAAATATATCTGAAAGAGAAGAATCTGACTCTAAAGGGACCTATACTACCATCCATTCAATCTGGGATAGTTTTTGCATGCTAAAACATGTTCTCAATAAGAGACTCAGGTTTTGACTCACTGATAGACCGTTGTTATTCTTATTATTCTAGGTTTATCCTGAAGCACTGTGGTTGAGAGTGACAATATTGCAGCCTGAACCTTGGTCAGCATGAATCTCATCCTGTCCATGGGGACAAGTTTGTTCATAATGTTGTTTAGTTATGATTTCCATGTAGGTAAAACTCAGTATGGAACATCTGAATGTATGGCATCTAAAACATGTCAGCACACCCACAGCATTCAAAGAGAGAAAATCTGCTTTCAATTCATGGTATTATAAGCTATAAGAAATGCAACTTAAAGTTACGGATCACTTGACACCCTGAAGTTTAGTGTGTTTATTATTTTGGGGGACCTTCATCCTGTTCTTTTGGCTATCTCTTGGATCTCAGCCATTTATACACAATACATTTTATTTATTTTTTCCTGCTGATGAAACTGTAATCAACTCCTGAGGGCTCTCTTAACATTATATATACTTTCAAGTACTCTATCACATTTCAGTACTTACATCACTGTTGAAGAATTTATAGTTGGGTTCAACAGAACACAGTGAGACTGATTACTTAAATTTTCAACAAAGATCTAGTGACAGTAGTCCAGAATTAAAACAGATTCTTTACTAGCAGAAAGTAGTTTTGTAGGTTAGAGAAGCTAAGTTCTAGATTGTTGTGAGTTGAGTTCAGAATCTATCACATTGAAAACTTTCCTGCCAGGGACTACAGAACTAAAAACTCTGGTAAATGTTGCATAGAATAACTACTTATTCTTTGCACAATAAAGTCTACAGTGAGTATACCTAAAGAAGTATACCAGGAGCTACTTCATTATTATATGCTTTTCTGTAGTGAAAAAATAAAATCAATTATGTATCATAGAATATAACCTGACAAAGTTTCCACTGTTTTTGACATTAGATCATTCCCCCCAAAATTCATTGGCTCAATACTGCCTCTTTTTCTTGGTAGATGTTCCTTTAATTTGTAACTGGAACCACAAGTTCATTTTCAATATATGTATCCTGAAAATTTAATAACAAAATTAAAATTGATTGAATTATGAAATATAGCCATCACAACAACATGTGAGTCCATATACATGTTCCTTGGTAATACTAAGGCTCAAAATCATCACCTTTCCTATTGCTGAATGATGGATTTGAGGCAGGAAACAGGACCATCTATGGCACTCAGCAAATCAATATGTAACATGTCAGCACTCCCTTTCGCCTAACTAGAGCCCTTCCCTCCCCACATTCCTAGAAGACACATATGCCTATTCTAGCTTCTGAAAAGTTAAAGCTGGCAATCCTATTTAAAGGTTCCCAATAGTCACCTAACAGCAGTGAAGAGGGGTAGCAGGCAAGAATAAGCTTTGTCTGTCTTTCTCCTCTCCTGAGCAGATGGTTGGCTAAAACTCACTTCACATGGGAAATCAATTTTAGATGTTTAACGTCACTATATAGTAATGCACTATGACTGCCAAGGAGGTGAAAGTAGCTTTGTATTTATTTTGATATGTAATTGTGGTAATGCAAGTGTGAAAATAGAAGTAAAACTTTATATTCATCATTCTTCTTCCTAAAGATTTTTCCAACAGTACCTTAAATATGGAGTGCTACAGAGCCAGTGAACCATGGTAGATACACGATGCAGCATGTTCAAACATGACATAATGGTTTGCAATGGGACACACATGCAACTCATGGATGATTACGTGGAATCCCAATGCCAGTGCTTAACACTGCTGAGTGGTCCCTTAGTTTATAAAGCAATATTTACCAATATAACTTCCCGGGTGTTTTAATTATTTTGACAAGTTTTAGGGTCCATTTTTACCATCCAAAGTGGGTGAGAGATTATGTCCCAGAGATTGGAACATAAAAATTTGCTTGAAAACTTTGTCTCATGTTGGTGATATCGTTTTGAAAGATAGTGCAATGTTTGAGGCAGGACCCAGGTAGATAGAATGGGTCAAGGAAGGTAGGGGAGAGGATATGGGTCATGAGGATTTTTCCCAGCCTGATTCAATCAAGAGCTTCCTCTGGTTCTTGATCAAAGGAGATTTATCAAACTGTGCATGCTATTGATACCACTAACAGTTTTCCCATAGTCACGCCATCCCACCCACAGCTGCCATCATACATTCTGTGCAACAATTATGAGTTGGAATAAGTATCTCTTCCTAAAATTTGTCCTTGCTAAGTATTCTGCCACAGGAGGGACAAAAGTGACACAAGAATGAGCTTTATAAGAAATGTGTTTAGTTTCTGAAATGTTTATAACCTTTACCATATAAGGTTAACCTTTTGTTGATAGGTTTTACTTCATTGTTGTTCTAGAAGATCACTTATCAATGTAGTAAACTACGAGTTATTTACTAAATGAGAGTTCATCCACATGAAACAGAAGAGCAGAAGAATCATCTTAGGAAATATTTCAAGTGATTACTTCTTCCTTAAAACAGAAACTAGGTTTTGAACTCTAGCTTGGTTGGCAAAATGCTCATCAATCAAGTGAAAGGAGCTAAGTTTGATTCCTCGCATGGAAGCTGATTGTGAGGACCTTTGCTTATAATCCCAGTACTGTGCAGGCAGATACAGTTGTAGTGGGTAGCCATTCCAGCTTTGACCTGGAAGTTCCAACCCCCACTGAGGCTTCAGTAACAGTCATGCCAACAAGGCGGGGCTAAGAGAGGACGCTGAAGACCCGAGATCCGGATGCGCGGCTTGCTTGGTTCCTGGACCCTGGACGCTGGAGGTAGAACAAGCAGAGTTCTCCAGAGAACACCACCAGACTGCGCTACACCTTTCCCAGACCCTGTAAACTATCCCTTCACTTGTAAGTTACCCCACAAAATAAACCTTTCTTTTAACTACGTGGATTGGCCTTAATAACTTCACCAATACACAGTTGCAACTTTGACACTCCAAAGACCTCCAACTTCTCCCACTCAGCAACCTCCAGTTCAATGAGAGAACTTGTCTTTAAAATCAAGATAGTGGGCTCCTTGGAAAGGACATCTGAGGTATTTATACTCTGGCCTTCACATTTTCAAGCACGCATGTTCAGAGGCACATGCATACAGTTGCACAACCACATGAGTATACAAGTTCATGTATACATATACAACATACACACACAGAACCATGTGCACAAAAAAGAGTACTATAATCGAAATCCATAATTAACATAGGGCATATAAGAGCAGACATATATCTTGTGTATATTATCTTTTCATCGGTGAATATGCATATAGAGCTATCAAGCCTAGCTAACAGATATTAATAATTGTAACTGTAAAAGTTACATTTGAAATTCAGAACTGTAGTATACTAAAAGGAGCTTCAGATTTTCTATTCCAGCCTAGAATCCAAAAACATTCATATTTAGTTTCAGTTATTACCTTAGCTATTATCCAATTTTTGTTCTTTTGTTAGCAGAGTAAATATAATATGGGTGAGTTTTAATAGATTGGGGGCCAGTTACAGAAAGTTGCCCTAGATAACTGGAAGATTTTAGAAGAAAGTTGAAGTCATTCAGTACCTGAGTTAAATACACAAGAATAGGGTTGCTATTGGTTGCACCTATGTACAGAAGGATATTTTCAGTAAGTTATGCAGAAATTTAGAGTAACAGTCTTGTTATTACTAACAAACATTGTGTTTTTTATTGCAAGAACATTGTTTTGCTAGTTGACACCTACATACCTGACTGAAACTGTTATAAGGCCAAGGCTTTTCTTTTCTTTTCTTTCTTTTTTTTTTTTTTTTTTTTTTTTGAAACACGGTTTCTCCTTGTAGCTTTGGAGCCTGTCCTGGAACTCACTCTGTAGACCATGCTGATCTTGAACTAACAGAGATCCACCTGCCTCTGCCTCCTGAATGCTGTGATTAAATGCATGAGCCACCACTGCCTGGGTAAGACCAAGGATCTTACACAAGAAAATTGAAGGTGTTTCTAATTCATCTTTTTTCTATATTTCACTACCATCCAACTATACTCATGATATCTAGAATGTAGCATCTTTATTTCTATGTAAGTTTGAATTAAATAAATTTACTTATAAGATTTAATATTTGCAATGTTAGTAGTTTTAGATAAATAAATCACATTTCTACCGATTTCCATATAGCTATATGCAATAAATTTCACAAGTAAAATGTTGTCATGACTGATATATAGGCAAAACTTACTTTCTGTTCAAATACCTAAAATTTAAAAGAGAAATAACAGTATCTTAAACTCTTAAAGAAATATTGTAAATTCTACCTTAAAAGCATTTTTTAGACTATACAGTCAAAGGAAAATCAAAGACCAGATATGTGTTTTATGTAGTTCTTTGTGTTCATGTCTTTCCTAACAGTTTAAATTTCACTCTGCAATTTGGAACAGATTTGATCAACTTGCTTTCATGTGTCAGTGTTTTTCAGCTGCAATGAACATAAACACATGGGTGCTGTGGGATGTTCTGTATGGCAAATGTGTTGCTAATAAAACACTGATTGACAGTGGCTAGGCAGGAAGTATAGGCAAGACTAACAGAGAGAATAAAAAGAACAGGAAGGCGGAGGGAGTCACTGCCAGCCACCGCCAGGACAAGCAGCATGTAAAGATGCCAGTAAGCCACGAGCCACGTGGCAAAGTATAGATTTATAGAAATGAATTAATTTAAGATATAAGGACAGTTAGCAAGAAGCCTGCCACAGTCATACAGTTTGTAAGCAATATAAGTCTCTGTGTTTACTTGGTTGGGTTTGAGCGACTGTGAGACTGGCAGGTGAGAGAGATTTGTCCTGACTGTGGGCCAGGCAGGAAAACTCTAGCTACACATGGGCTTGGTTTTCTACAAAATTGTGGAGATACTGACTTCAATAGAAACATTATTTACTGTGGCACATGTCACATTGTAGAGACTTAGTGCACAGAGTCCAGTTATTCAAAGCTTGCATGGAACTCTTGTGTCTCTGCATCTTGCAAGTTGCCCTCAGGTTCTCACACAAATAGACATCTTTGGGATGTCCAGAGTAGTAGCTCTCTGAAATGATTTCCTTTCCCTTTAAAGTGTATTTGTTATGAGAAAGACTTTCAGGTGGCTTAGTTTACTTCATGATTGATATGGAGGTAGATGTTTTAACTTTATAGAAACATAAACACATTTGTTTTGTGCAGTTGAGCTGACTATGATCTACACAAATACCTAATTAAGACCAAGAATTAAGCAAGTTTAAAGACTGAGATTTTTAGTGTGATACAAAATTCTGCTAAATATATAGAATATATTTTTTTTCTGAGAGAAACCTTGCTCATGTGAACAAATTTCTAGAATAATTTTTCTTCTATAAGTTGTCAGCTTTGTAAGTATAATATTTCCATACATATTATTATATGTTTATTTTGCTCCCTTGAATAAACAGACTTAATTTCAATATAATGAAAATTTTATAAGTAGAGTAATAAAGTGAGATAGAAATCTGTTTTCATTTACAAAGACAGGAGAAAACAGCAAACATCTAAGAGAATAAAGATTATGATACATTACAAGAACCAGCATCTTCCAGAGAAAGAAATGCTTATTTATTTCAGCCAATGATAAAGTTTTTGGGAATAAAAAACTCTGAGACTCTAACAATATGTTTAAGAGAAACATACGAGGTTACCTGGAGGCATTGATAATTCCCACTTCTTTAATTCCTTTGCTATGTATTTTCATATTCAAATGGAAATAGCTGTGCTATTCACCAAAGGCCCAGGAGACTAATAGTAACAGAAACAATGTCTGGTAACATGTTTTCTCCAAATCATTCTGTTCTAGATACATTTCAGATTCATGGACCAACTACTGGACATTGCCACACTTCCAATTCCATCTATGTTATGATAATTGGCATCTTTTCATGGCAATCCTAACCACATAGCAACTCCCAATATTGACAAATAAACTCTACTATAATTGGTGAGGGAGCATCCAAGCAACACCCAGCAACTGCCACAGTATTTGCAACAGGATGCTCTGTCTGCTGAACTGCTATGGTTCATTTCCAATCAATCACTCTCCTCTGTCTACATTGGTAGATGTATCCCTGTCCTCTCTCATTTTTATTTAGTGTAGTAGAGTGGACTACATATGTCAAAGGCATGTAACTAGCAGTTCTATGGAAAGAAAGCAGAAACATAAAAAGTAAGAGAAATAAACTATTCTGAAAATCAGAAGTGGAAAAACTATCACCTCTATGGTCTACAATTAGGTATCTAAAAGTCAAAATGAAAAGAATACAAAAAATATTGTTGCCTTTGTGACCAGCAAGGAGATAAATTGATCCTTATCAAAATATAAAATTCTTTCCATCTTTTATGAAAATTAGAATTTATAGAATAGAGATACATAGTAAGCTTCGTTTTCAGAATATTTTCTGATAGCTGTCATGAGTTTCCATAGGTTTCCTGCAGGACTTAACCACAAGCAGCAGCATCAACAGATATTACTCCAGAGAGAAGCATTGCCTGAAGACTATGTGGTACTGCTTTGATGCATTTCAAGGTGTTTTAAAAGGCACTGTTGTGTGCATATGTTGGGGGGCAATTTATTCATTTGCCTTGTCTGAACACGGGAAGAAGAATGACTCTGGTACTTTGAAACCACCCTGTCCTTCAATGGTAGGAGTGAAAGTGTAAAGGAGTTAATGTATGAATACTATTCATAGTTCCTGGATTTAGATAGCCAGTGATTATCACTGCCCATAGAAGAAAACTATGGAAAAAAGAAAAAAAAATAATAATTATCTTTAAAAAATGAAGCAAACAAAGTTAAGCTCTTCTACACTTATTATTGCTGCTTCAGATCTTGTCCAGGAACTCAAAAGCTTTCTACTTATTCCAATTATGTAAAAGGTATATGATGGCCTAAAAATGACAAAAGTCATTGCCATAGACATAATGTATTTTCAAACATCAAACATTTAAACCCATAGATTTGATTCTTTATTAGTTTGTCCCATTGGATATGCAGGGCTGTTTATCAGAGCACGATCAAGAGAAAGCACAGAGTATAGACATAGATATAAAGGATGTCCCAATCCAGAGACCTCCTGGATGGCAGAGGAAGCATGCCTTAGCAGAGTTGTAGAAAGTCATATTTGACATTTCCAGCAAAGAAGCTGGCAGCTTGCTTTTCATGGAATCTTTCTCATTGGGGTGACTTGTTTTTATAGGATATTTAATTAATTTTGATTCCTATGAATGATTTGTCAGAGAAATGAAACAAAATAAAACAACAAACACTTACCCTAAACAAGTCTAGCATATGTGGAAATTGCTAAAGACACATGGGTGACTCCTGAATGAACTTGTTAACAATTCTAATCCCTATCAGACCACATAAAGACTGGAAACAGATAACCATACAAACCTGATTGTTGAAATATTTTACAATAACATATTATAGCTGTGTCTACCATATCTTATGACACAACTGAAGAACCTGACTGGGTATTGAAAACTCAAAAGAAAAAGCAGAGTAAAGAGTTTTCTAATTTGTAGTCACAAGAGAAAGTGATGAGATAGCTCCAAAAAGAGTTTAGTCTATTCAGTGTATAATTAGTGGCACCATTACTCTTCCATTGTATTGAGCTGATCTTGTAAATGAGGAACTAAAGGCATACTGTAAAAAGCAGACAACTAGGACTAAGGAAAGGGGATGCAAGACACAAGAGAAGTTTACCCTTCAGCTGTAATCACTTCCTTATAAGAAAGAAAATAGAAAATATACTTTATGATTGGAATCCACAATTACAGAGAACCTCTATTAAGCATCATTTTCTTTGATACTCTTTTTAAACAAAGGGAAATGTATGTTATGGAATGTTAGAATCCCGTAGACATGAAATGTATCATTCAGAGAAAATAAAAGTAAATGAATAAACTCATACAAAGTTAACTGGAAACTCAAAATGGCTACTTAATCAAATTTAACAAAGTTCAGTTGACTTGGCTTTCATTTAAGGTAAGATATATGCTATCGAGTTATGGATTTTATTGACTTATTTGTCAAAGTTTACTATTTTGAAAGAAGTCGTGTGCTTTTTCTATGAATCATCAGTACCCTGGTTAGTTTTATGTCAACTTGCTATAAGCTACAGTCAACTAAAAGGAGGGAACCGCTAGTGAAAAAAATGTTTTTATAAGATCTAGATGTAGGAGATTTTCTTAAACAGTGAATCATGGCAGAGAGTCAAGTACATTGCGGGTGCTGCTGTCCTAGAATGGGGGTCCTAGATTCTATAAGAAATCAGGCTGAACCATGAAGAACAAGCAAGTAATTAACACCCCTCCATGGCCTTTACATCTGCTTCTGTCTTCAGGTTCCTGCCCTTTTTCCATTCCTGTCCTGACTTCCTTGAATGATTGACTATTATGTGGAAGTGTAAGCCAAATAAACCCTTTCCTCCACAGGTTGTGTTTGGTCATATCATTTTATCACAGCAACAGTAACACTAATTAAGACAAACAATATAATATGTATTAAAATGTACATGTTCTGTCTTCTTTCTGAAAATATAAATGTGGAATACTCCACCTACAACAATTTTTTTAGAGGGGACCATGAACACAGTGCCCCACTACCACAAATTATACAGGCAAGATTTCCACATTTGGGGAAATTGCAGGAGTCAACATATCTAGAGAACAATGGATAAGCACTGCCCTGAGGAAACCATGTTTGTGATCATGGTATTTCACCTTCCAGGTGAGTATCTAAAATAATTCTTAAGCACAACCTATTAGTAGAGCATTTCATCATATCTACACAGATATGTGACACTGTCTGATTTTATAGGTTGAATTTGAAAGAAAGAATATTATGTGTTGTAATTTTACTGCATAATAACATGGGAAAAACAAATGGCGAAGTACTATTAGCTACAGTGTTAACATAAAATAATTTAACACTTCCCTTTAGAAATTAATAAAATGTTTCTACACAAGTAAAACACTAAAATGCAGTGAGAAATTTTCAAGATACCATTTTTAAAACTGCGTAAAAATAGAGTGATTTTGTTATAATAATTTAAGTCATGAACTGATGGGAAATAATTGCTTAATATAGCTGATAAACTCTTTTGATTACATAGTTAAATGCTAATTATGCAATTCTCCCATTACCTACACAGTTTCTCAACTGCATATTCATGATATAAGGAGCAGAAACATCTCTATTTGCTTGTCTTGTTGAAATGATGCATTTCTCCTCTTCATTTTATTACTTGCATTTATCCTTCTTTATTTATTTAATTCCATCTCATTGCAGAGAACTGAAAACTCACTGGTTCACTTAGACGTGTGCTTTTGCTTCACATTGGAAAGTTTGCTGGTCATAGCTGTAGATGATAACCAGGAACCCAGAAATCATGACTGCATATGTCTATCCTCATTAACAGATTTTTATACAGAAAAATAAATGTTTCATGGTTCTTGTCCTTTTTCTACACTTATCTGTAACACAAAGCTTAAAAGGTCTTATTAAACAAAAAACACAGAGCCATAGGGGTTGAAAGCCTTACATCAAGGAAATAGGGAAAACCATCAGCCAACCTCTCCAACTCTGCAGTTTCCAAATGCGCAACTTCCTGTCTACCCAGGTTTTATATGCCTTGCTTTTCTGCCCTCTCTTTGGCTATCTTAGTCCAGCTACCTCAAGTCCTATTCCTACACAGCTCTGTCACTGTCTGTCTGTCTGTCTGTCCAGACCTCCAGGTCTCTATGGTTGGTACTGGGATTAAAGGTGTGTGTCACCATGCTTGGCTCTATTCCCTAGTGTAGCCTTGAACACACAGAGATCCTGCCTAAGAGATTAAGAGCATGTGCTGCATGGCTTCTTTGTTTACTTAAAATGGCTGTCCTTTTTCCCCTGATCATGCTACTGAATAAACTGTTGAAATTTGGTTGAATAGGGTGTCTAGGGCTAATAGCTTTAGACAATTAGAGATATTCTTACTTATTATTTATAAATTCCATTATTAAATTAATATCTTACTTAATTGGCCACTTAAATGAAAAAGATTGAAGAACTAAATCAAATCAAACAGGGAAATATATCTTAAACAATGAAAAATGATATAATGGGAGACTGAAAAGTTTCATTTGCCATGACTAATAAAAGCTCTTACATATCCAAATGATTAAATATTTAGTGGATTAATGGCCATATATTCATGGTATACAAACTATCTTACTTTAAAAATATGAATTTCAGAGAGAAAAGAGAATATTTGTTTCATTTTAATAAGGATATTATTTTAATAGTTCTAGCAATATCAAGTTGATAAAAGAGAATACCTGTTTCCCCTTTGCATTTCACAAAATTCTTTCATGTAGTAAAAATGACTCTGGTGCTGATGGCTGCAATTTCAATATAAAGCTAACTTTTTCTGTAGGTGAATACAGCACTTTAAGCATGACAAATATTTTGATGGAGAAGTAGCTTAATAGTTAAGAGCACTTGAAAGGACTCATGTGCAATTACCAATATCCACATGGTGGCTCACCACTATCTGTAATTCTTATTCATGGGGAGCTGATGCACTCATCTGACCACTGCAGACCCCATGTATGGTATGGTCCGCTTTCATGTGTGCAGGCAAACACCCATACACACAGAGTATTTTAAAAATCTTAAGGACAAGAATGACAAAACCTAGGAAAGCTAGAGACTAATAAATTTGTGCACAGAAGAATGCACAGGCAAAATAAATCAGTGGCATACACCAATGAATCAACAGCAATGTAAATACTAGCAGGGCAGACTTGGGCAAATGCCAACCAGGTGAGCAATAAAATCCTCTACCGTTCTTAATGTTCCTTTCATTTTTCATTTCTCTTTTGTATGTGTGGATATTCTTCTGTGCAAGCACGTGAGTTTGACCGCTTCCTCAATGACTGCGCATCTTATTTTTTTAGACAGTGTTCCTATGTGAACTTTGAGCTTGCTGGTTTAGGTAGGATGACTAGTCAAAAAGGCTGTAGGACTGTTCTGTTTCTATCTCCTCAGTGCAAATATAACAGCTATGTGCTACTGTGGGAGCTTTCATGTAGGTATTGGGCTTTGAACTCAGAACCCCACTCTTGCATAGCAAGCACTGTAAAGAGCTAAGCCATGTTCCCAGTTCCTGTGATTTTTCTTTTTAAGAAGTTTTTAAATCCACATAGTTTAAAAACATGTGCAAAAGTACAATTGTGTTTTTTTTTATGCTAACCATTTTTTTTTTGCCAAAATAAATGCTAGAAAATAAAGCTTGAAAGTACAAAAAGCTGAGTTTGAAAAGTCTACACTGATGAGCTCCCTCAGAGGGATCAGAACCAGGTCTATAAATACCTTCAAGGTAACCCTGAGATTAAGGGAAGGACATCATTTATAATGTCATAAGAAAGAAGGACACAGAACAATGCCTGCAGCTAAAGAAAAGGGAAAAAAATGGCTGGTTATTTTAAAAGTTCTTGATACTGAGGTCAACTAGTTTGACTCAGTAGCAGCAGCACAAGCTTTTATGATCAAGTGCAGTTTTTTCAAGGTAACTGGGTTTAGCAAATTAAGAACTGGGCCATTCTTAGTACTGCAGAGCCCATTAAGAAAAATGCAAATGCTAGTGAGAACACGCCTCATTCATTCAGCCTTTTGATACAACCCGAAGTGTACAGGGCTATTGAAGTTGCCAGGAAGACTGTCTTAAATGTCAATATCTTCTGTAGGTAGATTGACTGAGTCAAATATATACTCCTTGATAATTTTACATATTATTTTGCAGGAACTTATTTTTTTCCTTTCCAGTTTTCATCTTCGATTTAAATAATGCATCATTAATTAAAATAAAATTATATCATTTTCCTCTTCCCTTTCCTCACTCAATGCCTCTCACTGACCCTCCTTCCAATCCCTCTCATGCCCCTAAACTCTCAAACTGATATTCTCCATTTCTTTGATTATCATTGCTTCATACATGTAAATTTGGGTAGGAGTGACTAAACTAAATTTTAGTAAAAAAACTAAATTTTAGTTTATTGCATTTGATAAACTAAATGAAAATAGAGTAAAAATGAGGGGAAGTAGTGATCCCTTCTTTCTCACAGCTGCAGGTCTGGGCTGTGGGTAGGATGTGAGGGAAAATAGGGGATGCATTTTTAAAAATATTTCTTGATCCTTTCAGAGCAATATATGTTATGAAGCATCGTATATTCATTTTCTGTTGTTTGTTTTTCACTCAGCAAATATCTACTGAGTGCTAGTCAGTTGCTGACAATGAGGGGATACCACTGTGGTGACAGGGCCCAAACCATCCACGGTAGACAAAATGACCTTTCAATTCATTTTTTATCATTACCATATAGCAGAACTATGGCAGATTGCAAAATGAATTGAATTGAAAGGAGACATCCACATACTGCCTCCTGTCGTGCCTAGTGCATTCCTGTGGTGCAGACTGGTTCACAGCAACAGCAACTCAAAATCCATAGTACAGAGGATAGAAAAGAACTTCGTTGTCCTTCAGAGGAATATCTGAACTGTGAATTTTCAAGTCAAAAGGACGTGATGTGCATCATATAGATAGATTTACAAATCAATGTGTCTACCTGTAGCTTAGTGATGAATATCATGTGCACACCCGTGAGTTTATTAAAAATCTTATGATTCTCTTTGTTTTATAGTTTCACATATGAGTACTATATTTACATCATTTGTACTCATCCTTCTATCCAATCCCCCTTGCCCCTCCATTCTTTTATCAGTTAAGCTGAGTTCTGTGTACATATTGGAAATGGCCTGATCTCAAGATATTTGATAATGGTCATATATGGAGGTGTTGGTGAATTTTCCATACAGGCCAGGTCTCTGTGTGTAATATCTTCTAAAATTAGAATATCATCTATTCTATTCAAAGTAAAATTTGAGCATTTGCTTGATCCACTCGTGGAAAATGATATAAAATTTAGACCCTCATCATTTTGTGAAATTATCCAACAGTCCTTTCTCTATAATATTTCTTTTAATTAATATACTAATTCCATTAATATTAATACTATCTCAATTTTAAGCAGTAAAATCCTGACACAGAAACAGATTAGGCCTATATATCAAAATGTAAAATCACCAAATGGAAGAGTTGAGACCACCAAAGCCTTTTTAGCATTGTGCTCCATTGACTATTCAAAGTTGAAGTTTAGGTCTATGCAGCAATATAAGACCACAGTGCTCCATTGACTATTCAAAATTGAAGTTTAGGTCTATGTAGCAATATAAGACCGCAGAGGAAAGACTTAGTAACTTAATTCTAGTCTGCTGCTATACTTTTAATCAAATAACAGCTTTGTACTGTATATTACATACCAGGAATATCCATATATCTAACAACACATCTATATACAAACAATCTCTATCAAAATCAAAGTATATTTAAAGGCATACTTCCCAAAGCTTTATATTTCAAAACCAGGACACCTGCAGACACATTTAGTGATTGTTTTGAAAGGATTGCCAAAATGGGAAGAGGCTTTAAAAGCAAGGCTTTGCAGTAACATGGATGATTATGTTTTAAAGACTTGTGATTAACTAGGATTTCAATTTTATCATTGCTTCTGACATGTTTTCACAAACCACTAAAAGAAGACAAATGTAATGTTTCGTCAACACTTTTCATGGTCAGACTTCTAACATGGTTTGGTTTTATTATTCACAGAATAGTTATATTCAACTTAGAAATAATAGTTTATAGTAAGATGTCTAAAATGGTAAGAGTCATTATTGTTTGTGGTTTTAATGATTTTTATACCACAAATGTTTTCCTCTGTTCAGAGTTCTCTTTACATTCAACCACAAGTGGGTTTATTAAAGCATGTACATCCTGGTTATTTGTTATAAGAAGATAATAAAATAGATGATATTAATGATCCCAAATTTCTTTTCTGGTTTTTTTTTTTTTTGAGACAGGATATAGTTTTGGTGCCTGTCCTGGATCTTACTCTGTAGACCAGGCTGGCCTCCAACTCAGAGAGATCCACCTAGCTCTTCCTTCCCAGTGCTGGGATTAAAGGCGTGTGTCACCAACGCCCAGCCCAAATTTCTATTTAAATAACCATTATCCACACAGAACCTTTGATTTAACTTGATTATGTTGTATTCTTGGAGAAAAGTTGCAAAATACTAATGACAATTTAAAGTACTCTAAGCTAGGTTACTTAAAGCACCTTTAGGAATTAGTGACAACTGTGGCTGGAGATCATTTACCTGAGCAAGTATAACATGCTACTTTCAAAATAATATATTATATATATATATATAGTTAGAGCCTTTCATTGCGATGAAAGTTATTAAATAAATAATATAAATTAAATAACATAATTTTCAATATGTAATATTTATTAACTTTTGAAAAGTTAGCATCTCTAATTGAAATACTAATTCGGCAGAAACTTACTTTTAAAAGTTATTTCTTTTTATTTATAATGCAAATCATCATATTTCCTTTCCCTTTCCTAACTCTAAGCATTCGTATATATCTCTCCTTGCTCTCTTTCAAATTCTCTTTTTTCATTAATAGTTGTTACTCACATACAGTTATGTATATGTATATACAGATTTTCATAAATACATAAACACAACCTGCTACTCTGTATAATGTTGCTTGTGTGTATGTTTTTAGGGCTGAATAGTTTGTATTGGACAAAAAAATTGATGTGCTTTTCTCTGGGCAAAATTATTTCTCCCATCCTCAGCATTTCTTAGTTGTCTATAATTCTTTGTGTATGGTTGAGACCTTAATGGGCTTTCCTATCCGTGTTAGTATGCTTATTATCATTGCCCTTATTCAGCTCATGTTTAGGCAGTAATGTTGTTGAGATTATAAAATGTATATTCTGACATTCTTAGGAGACACAATTTCACAAACTTCCTGTTCCTCTGGCCCTACAATCTTTCCACACAGTCTTCTACAATAATCCCTGAGCCTTGGTTGTTGGAGGGATATTGAAGATGTAACCTTTGGGACTGAGCTCCACAACTCTGTATTTTGATTGGTTCTGGTTTTCTGTCATCTGATGCAAAGAGACAATTCCTTGATAAAGAGTAAGGACTACACTTGTTTGTTAGTATGAGGATAAATATTTAGAATGTAGAGATTGTGCTGGTTTAGTAAATTGTTTGTTATAGGTTTTCCCCTCCATGATCTCACTAGCCCCAGGTAGTAGGCAAGGTTTCCAGTTATACTTTCCCTCTTGCTGAATGGGTCTGAAGTCTAGACAGCAGTACGTTACTACCAAGGTATGTGTGTCACTACAGAACCTTTAGGCTATTGTGGCATGCTGGTCGTTGATGTTGTTCATAGACATTAGAGCAAAGTTCTTTCCGTGTTTTGGAAGTTTGCACATGACCTTCTTGTACAATAAAAGCTAGTCCTCAGGGAGAATGCTTTAAGGTCCTTCTTGGAGGCTCAGGAGCTTTTGGAACCTGTGTCTGAAGTGTGTGGTGTTTTCAACAACATAGACTTACCTCCCTCCTCTGGTGGCAAGGGGCTACCGAAGTCAAAAGTAACAGTCAAAATGTAATGTTTTCAGATTCTCTTGGACAACCCTGACAAGCAGCTCAAAAGTGGACTTTGATGGAGACTGTCCTCTATGCTAGGACGCAGTAGTAAAGAAAACTCAGAATTTGGGAAAAATTAGTAAGGACAGTGAGAGGAAGCCTAATATTTCTCAGCAGTCTTTATCAAAACTCAAGGAACAAAAGAGGCCAGTTTGGATAAAGGAATTACAGAGTAGTTGGAGTAAGTGAGATAATATAAAAATTCTGAGACTAGTTCATTTCTTATCTCAAAATTCTCTTGCTTGAAAACTCAATCCTTGGTTAACATTTGCCTGGAGATGGATTATGATGGTGGTAAGAAAATTAAGAAGCAAAATAAAGCAAACAACAATACAAATATTTAGAATAAGCAGGAAATGGTGAATACAATTTAGACTAAGTGGTTATCTTCTAAAGACCATCTCACTATTCGGTATGAGAGAGCAGGGCTCCAAGAATGATGTAATTACCTCTAGGACTGAGATTTGCACACCAGGAAATTATGGCTCAGTGCTCCAAGGAAGGTGATTAACCTACTGCAAGGAAGTACATTCCAAATTTCTAAATCCTATGTAATGTAAATCATATAAATGACAATCTTGGGATCAGAAGAATGTTCAAACATCTTTTTTCTTATTAATTTGCGAAATGAAAGGATGTTTAAGCAGGTAATTGTCATTTGAAATGGTGGAGAAAACAACATATATTTTAATCAGTGTAATTATTAAATGTCAATTAGAATTTTCATCAGCTAAATTGTCAGACTAACTTGCAACAGCAAGCTTGTCAAATGTTAATTAAAAGAATAAATGTTAATGATTGGTTTAGTTTTGTGCCTTTGCAGTTTTTTTAAATTTTATGTTTATGATTTCTAATAAATTTTTCTTATGCTTTCAGTATTTTTAGAATCCATGTAACCTTAATATAAAAAAGTAGGTTCAAAGTAGAGTATTTTAATTAAAATTTAATTGACAAGTAATTAAATTTTTATTGTTTAAGCTATTTATCTATTTTATAAACTATTCTAGAAATTTTAGGACAGTACCTTCCTGTAAATTAAGCAAAGTTATGTGCTAGTGAAATGGACCTTTTTCAAACATTCAAATGAACATTCACATTAAAGTGTGTTCCTTATTTGGTTTGTCTAAGTTAAAAAGTTTGGCTATATTCTATCATAATCAATTTCATATTAACTGATGTGAACTATCCCACTCTGTGCCCTACAATGGCAAGGTATTCGGGATGCAGCTTAAGGATCAGTGCTGTTCAGGTTTGTCCCTATTTTACTCACTTTGAGTGTATTTGTTATTTGAATATATTCTCACATATACGATTAAACTCAGTGCTAATCAAATAATATAATATTAAAGTCTGTGCTAATCAAATAATCATTTTCACTTGCAAAAAGTTAATAAAGAGTGCTAATTAGACTTTCACAAGTGGGTCTTCATTTCAATAACATTAAATTGTCTTTTGTTTGGATAACCACACCCGAAACTAATAGAGCAGTCACGTATATTATGGCCAGGATGCAGTAATTAATTTTCCTAAATTACATATTAAAGGCAGAAATTATAAGAAAGTTTGATCAGAAGTTTTTTTTTTTTTTTTAATTTATACTGACCATGAAACACACTTCTTACATTATGAAATAACGGGCTAGATATTACAAATCTACCAAGACATTACACAACAAATGTTGAAGATTCAAAATTTTTATTATGCTCTGTGTGGAAGTCAATGTGATCACAGGCCATGCTGACAATTTGTCATCATCTTCACTGGGCTTTCACTAATCCCTTTAATAACTGCCTAAGGCTTTTGACTATCCATAACAATCTGGATTTAACATAGAAAATGTGTCGAATGTTTTAATTCAGTTATAACTTGTATAATTGATTTTATTTTAAAAGAACAAAATTAAAGTGCAGTAGCTCAAGAAGTTCTTGTCCTTATCTTAGGCCACTTTTCAATCTTTAGGAAGTAAATTTGAATGACTTGTATACTTCAGATTTGATCAAAAGGGATATAGACGTTTAGGGTTAAAATATTTATATGCTTATGACTTGCCTCAAAAATGAGATCTAGAATTTCCTCTTTTTCATTAATGTTTCATTATCAGAATGCAGCATTTAGCACATAATGGCTGATCAATGCATTCTGAGAAAATTGAAAAAAAATCCAAAAAATTGGAAAGATAGTAATAGGAATTATCTTTTTTTCTGTGTGTGTGTGTGTGTGTGTGTGTGTGTGTAAGAGAAGAGAGAGAGACAGACAGAGAGAGAGACAGAGAGTGACAGAGAGAGAGAGAGAGAGAGAGAGAGAGAGAGAGAGAGAGAGAGAGA
>CABHPQ010156034.1:24559-41206 GCA_902168405.1 Peromyscus aztecus
ATAAATAAATAAATAAATAAATAAATAAATAAATAAATAAATAAATAGTTCAGGGACAAAGTGCTCATTGATCTGCATTTTACATAGGAAATCTCCATTTTCCAAAGGAACACACCGTTTTTTTGAATCTGGCACTCAAGACCACCACCCCTCCTCCAAGAACTAGATATGATGTCCACTCTTTTCTTTGTTGTGGGCAGCCTGAGGAACAAGTTCTCTCCAACTACTGCTAAGTTTAGCTTCCCTCTGGCTAGCATTAACCAGAGATTCCTGATTCCAGATCCCAAATGTCCCCTGCTACTGCAGGAAGAGTTGCTTTGATTTCATGGAGTCTTGACCCTTGGAACTGAGGCCAAGGCTTTGTCCCTCTGAAATCTACGTAGACAAAGACAGAACAAAGAAGTACTTACTGGGCTTTAAAATAAATCACTGTTAATTGTGGTGCCCTTGAAACTCCTAACAGCTGTGTTGGGGCGTGTAAGGAGCCAATCACCTTGAAAAGGCCACAGAAGTTTCAGTAGGCAAGCCTGCCTGGCCCCCTTCGCCTGCTTTCCCTGTCATTGTTTGGAACTCCTGTTTTGAAGCACAATAGCGTCTTTGTTGCAGGGGCACAGGTAAGAGCTATGCGTGTTCAAAGGTGACAGGATCGCTTCTTCGTTAATCCCAGAGTGACCCCACCCCACCCTCCGGAAGCTCTTAGACTAGCAAGGCTCTCGTGTATCTGCCTGTTACAACCAAGTCCTTCTAGCCCCGTTCTTGCCTCTCTCCCACCTCCTCTGCACCTACTTTTTCCTTAGGCATTTCAAGTGGAGATCCAACCTTACATAAATAAGACAAAGAACATTCTCTTTACCCTTCCAACTAAAGGAATCTTCTGAAAATACGTTAATACAGGATTAGTAAAAAAAGACAAAACCTCCTGCCAAAAAAAAAAAAAAAAAAAGAAAGAAAGGGAGAGAGGAAATCTTGTCAGTGGTGCCCAGAATTAATTAGATGGGCATTAATTTAACATCAAAATTGCATTGCAAATATTTTTCCCTCATCTTCAGCATTTAGAAGACTGACTTACCAGGCATATTTTCAGGCCAAGTTTATTCATGTGGAAACTTTAGCTTTATCTAGGCAAAGCACTAAAAGCAATTTCAAGTACATATAAGACTGGAGAGATTTCCATTCCCCCCAAGCACTTTTTGTTACCCTGGTCTCTTCCATCCCTTTTCATGGTATTCTAGTTCAGAAACTTGGAAAAAGCTAGAATCTGAAATATGTTTATCTTTGAAGCTCCCTGTAAAACAGTAGCAAAGATGTGAGACTTAAATCAGAGGGGACCACTGAGGTACACTCTGCTCTTGTGTGGAGTCTGAAAAGCTAAAAATCAGAAAGCATCCTTCCCACTCACAAGCCTGAAATAGGACTTGAGAGAAAACCAAGAAAGGAGAACTAGAGAGAAAGGAGCCACATTTCAAAAACAAGTCAGCAGCCATTGGTATTGTAATGAAGTTCCCTTGACCTTCACACTCAGGAAGAAAGGCTATTCAGGCTGTGGGTTTCAGGAGCAGAGGCTTGTCTAGCATGTCTGGAGCTCTGGATTCAGCAGCACCATACATGAAATTAATAAGTAATAACATTAAAAAGTCAGCTTTGCGAAAACCAGTTACTTCAATTTCTCTGTTGTCCTATTTCCTTGTCTGCATCGTGCAAGGACAATAATTTGGAAATAATTCCCCAATCTGCTTTGTATTCTTTTGTTTCTATTTGCTCAACCTCTCTCTACCTTAACAAACAAACTTTTCTGCTCAGATCATCAGAACGTTCATTCTCTTGGACAGAATGAAGTCATTCAACAGTAAAGCCAAGAAGGAATTGGACACTTACTTAGTTGAAATGTCATACCTTGTCATTGACCTAGCTGACATCAGGACTCAGTGGGTACCTCAGGAATGGGGAGTAGTCCAGGGTCTGTATACTAGAACAAAGAACTGAGGGAATGGAGGGTGATCCAGGTTCTGTATACTAGAACAAAGAACTGAGGAGACACACACACACAGCAGAAGCAAGGATAGCTTGTTATAATAGATATATTTCCAAGGGATGAAGTGGACCACAGTGGAGGGACTGCAGTAGTTCAAATAGCCTAATCTAACAAGAGTTTGTAGTTTAGGTCACATGAGGGCTTTGGGGGGTATTTCTACGCACCAGCTCTTTGGTCTATTTGATTGATACCACGGATTTTCTAATAGTAACTGTTAACATGCTGCTCTGCAGCAACTTCATGCATCCTATGTCCATTAGCATGTGAAATCCCCCTCCCAAAGGTATGCATTGCTATATTATAATGAGCCCACAGTCACCTTCAAACACTCCAGAGTGTGCTGGCCCCTGTTGGGTTCTGAGGATTTCGAGCCTTGTCCATGACAGGGTATGACATTTCAACCAAGTAAGTGTCCAGTTCCTCCTTGGCTTTACTGTTGAATCACTTCATTCCGTCAAAGAGAATGAATGTTCTGATGATCTGAGCAGAAAAGGTAGGTTGTTAAGGTAGAGAGAGGTTCTTGTTTTTATGCTAATTTTGCAGCCTTTTTGCCAGGTCGTGGTAACTCCACTCTCTACCCTGTTCTCCAGTCTCAGCAGGAGTCACTGAAGGTTGTGATCAGTCTTTCTTGTATTTGGAGTCCTAATCAAGGCTGTACTCAAGCAAAGGCAAAGGTGGTCATGAATCTTCCATAAAGGAAACCTGCCCTTAGTTACAGTCATAGATACCGTGGTGCCCAACAATACCGCATATGCCAGCATGCCCAGTTCTGAAGAGTTTTCATCAGAGCAAGATAAATACAATCAGCTTATATTTGTTATCAAATAATTGAGCACAACTCTGCCATGGCAACCATCTCCATAAGAACCAGAATGATGATTCTCTCAAAAAGGTATCCCATCACAGCTGTGCTTGTTCCAGAAAATACCTGACCTTACTGAGAGAAGGTACAAGCTATATGGCTAAACATAAATAGAAATATGGGTTAACTTAAAGTATAAGAGTTAGCTAGTAACAAGCCTGAGCTAATGGTCGAGCATTTATAAGTAATAAGCCTTTGAGTCAATTATTGGGGAAGTGGCTGCAGGGTTTTGAGAGTTGCTGGTGGAACAAAAACTTTAGACTACACTGATATTCTCAGATTCCCCCTTCTGCTAACCAGTTAGCCTAGGCAGAAGGTAATGCATTCACACTCTTTTCCAGTGTTTTTGGTTGGTTTGTTTGTTTTTTGGTTTTTCATGACAGGGTTTCTCTGTACTTTTGGTGCTTATACTGGATCTCACTCTGTAGACCAGGCTTGCCTCAAACTCACAGAGATCCGCCTGGCTCTGCCTCCCAAGTGCTGGGATTAAAGGTGTGCACCACCACCGCCCAGCCTCTTTTCCAGTTTTAATAGCAGCCATTATATGTTAAAAAAAAAAAAAAAAAGACCATATACTTCCCATGAGGAGGTCTTTTACTTAAATATCAATACAAGTACTTTATTGTCCCAAAAGACACCTCAAATCATACTCTTCCTCCATTCCCCACTTACCTGATCCCTCCCACTCCTGTCCCCACCCCACCCCCAGTCCACCCCCAAAATCTGTTCTATATCCACTTCCCAGGGAGATCCATGTTCCCCCCCTAGAGTGCTCCTCTTTGCCTAACCTCTCTGGGTGTGTGGATTGTACCTTGGTTATCATTTACTTAACAGCTAATATCTACTTTTAAGTGAATAGATACCATATTTGTCTTTCTGGATTTGGGTAACCTTGCTCAGGATGATTTTTTTTTCTAGTTGCTCTACAATGAGGTCTTACTATAGGGATGAGGATAGAAAGAGCACTTGTGCTGGGCTGGAGAGATGTCTCAGAGGTTAAGAGCACTGGCTGCTCTTCCAGAGGTCCTGAGTTCAATTCCCAGCAACCACATGGTGGCTCACAACTATCCGTAATGAGATCTGGTGCCCTCTTCTGGCCTGCAGACATACATGCAGGTAGAACACTGTATACATAATAAAGTAATAAATCTTTTAAAAAAAAAAAAAAGAAAGAAAGAAAGAGCACTTGTGTGTTATTGCATAAGGCCGTGAGTTCCATTCCTAACACACACACACACACACACACACACACACACACACACACTCACACACCTCACAGGATCCGCAGTGAGAGTGAAATGTTCAAATTAGTATTCTTTTTTTTTTTTTAAATGCTGGGGATTGAACCCAGAACCTTATGAATGTTATATTAGAGAGCTACACTCCCATCCTAAAATATACAAATTAAAATCAGGTAGTATGTATTATTATATAAGAATTTTCTTGATAAGGGGCTGGAGAGATTCCTGCTTGATGGATGGTTAAAAATGCATACACTCTTCCAGAGAATGTGAGCTAGGTTCCCAGCACCCATGTCACACAGCCTTCTCTTCTGGCCTCAACAAGCACCTACGCTCATGTGCACAAACCCACACTCAGGTGCACACATCTACACACAAGTAATAAAATAAGTCTTTTAAAAGAGAATTTTCTTCATGAATAGCCTACTTTGTTTATGCTGTTGTAGACTGTCTGTCTGCCTGTTTGTTGTTTGTTTTTGCAGTGCTGGGGAGTGAACCCATGTTCTCACGCACACTAGCCAAGCCCTGAGCTCTATACCCTACCACTTACAAATGCTCTGAGTGGTAGAAGAGTTTTCTTATCTGAGCTTGGAGATAGCTAAACAATCCTCCCAGAACCCTGGCTACAGAATCTGAATCTCCACTTCTCAGAGTGTGAAGTCTATGCCTTCTACAACATTCTTTATTCAACAACAATGTTGAATTGCTATCTATCTTTCAATATAATGGCTATTTCTATGTTCTTGCCTCTGTGTTCCTGAAGCACTCTCTTCTCATGAAGCCTAAATCCAGGGTCTCATGCATGCTAGACTAGTGCTCTGCCACTGGGGTATGTCCCCAGCAATGGTAATATGAATGTAACTGACCCCCATAAGCTTATAGGGAGTGACACTATCAGGAGGTGTGGCTTTGTTGGAGTGGGTGTGGCCTTGTTGGAGGAAGTGTGTCACTGTGGGGGTGGGATTTGAGGTTTCCTATGCTCAGGATTCTGCCCAGTGTGTTAGTCTTCTTCCTGTTGCCTGTAAGATGTGGGACTCTCAGCTACTACTCCAGCACCATGGCTGCCTGCACACCACCATGCTCTCCACCATGATGATAATAGACTGAACCTCTGAACTGTAAGCCACCACCTCAATTAAATACTTTCTTTATAAGAGTTGCCATAGTCATGGTGTCTCTTCACAGCAGTAGAAACCTAACTAAGACACCAGTCCTCTTTTAATTTAACTTTTTTTTTAATTTTTAAAAACTTATTGTTGTGTATGTGTGAATGATGTACATATGTGGTTACATGTACTACAGAGCCTGTGTGGAGGTCAGAGGACAGCTCTGTAGAGTCAGTTCTTTCTTTCTACCATATGGGTTCTGACAATCACACTCAGGTCACCAGGATTATGCAGCAAGCACCTTTACCTGCTTAGCCATGCCCTTTGACCCTCTGCCTCTTGTTTAGTTTTTTTGTTTTGCTTTGTTTTGGTTTTTTGTTGTTGTTTGTTTGTTTTTTGAGGCAGAGTCTCACCGAGTTTCCTAGGCTGGCTTTGAACTCACCTTGTAACCTAAGAAGGAAGGCCTTACATTTGCAATATTCCTGCCTCAGCCTCTGGAGTAGCTGGGCTGCATGTCTGCACCGCAGGCCTGGCTTGTCCTCTCATTCGACTGCTGCTTGGATTGGAACTTGCTTCTTTCTCATTCTCTGTCAGATACTGATGAAGAGAGTTTCTCACATTTGTATTTCTCTAAATTATAGCCTCCTTGAAGATAAAGAATTACTATTAAAATGTTGTTATGGTAGTGTACCCATAATATAGACATTTCAGAGAGGAAAAATTACTTACGGCAACCACCATGGTACACACATATAATCCCAGCACTTGAGAAGCTGAATAGAAGGATGGCTTCAAGTTTTCGGTCAACCTGGGCTACATGGTGTGTTCCAGGCCAGCCTGAGCTACATAGCAAGACCCAGCCTCAAAACAAAGAAACAATAGCAACAACAACAAACAGGGCTGGAGAGACAGTTTAACAGATAAAGCATTTGCTGAGTCAATGTGAGGATCGAAGCTCAGGTCCTCAACATCTACATAAATGGCAGATGACATAGTGGCTTTGTAATCCCAGCACTCAGGAGGCAGAGCCGTAGGCTCCACAGAGCAAGCTGGCTAGCCAGACTAGCTATATCAGTGAGTTCTGGGCTCAACCAAGAGACTCTGACTCAATATATAACATGTAGAGTAAGTGAGGAAGAAAACGGATGCCAACCTTTGGTCTACACGCACAAACATACTTGCCCATATAAAATGCCAGCATGCATACCCGTATGTATACACATACACATACCAAAAAAAAAATCACCAAAACACCCACACAAACAATAAAAACTCAGTGTTTTGTAGTGTAAAGAGGATCTTCAGCAAAGAATACAATGGGAACAATAATTAGTAATTAACTTACAGGTTTCGTCCATAAGCTAAAACAGTGGTTCTACACTGTGACTAATGGAATTCCCTTAGGCAACTGGGGTGATGTAAACATCTAGATCTATGTAAACTCTTGTGATTGACAGTCTGTGATGGAGAGCTCATGACTGCATGGATATTGAGAGCCAAGGCTTCAACACCGAGCCACTAGATTTTGGAAATACAGAATTTGTTGATATTAACTATATATATAAACACTCAGCACAGTGTCTAGCCTATGATAAATACTCAATAGATTTTTTTTTTGTTTTTTGAGACAGGGTTTCTCTGTGTAGCTTTGCTCCTTTCCTGGAACTCACTTGGTAGCCCAGGCTGGCCTCGAACTCACAAAGATCCACCTGCCTCTGCCTCCCAAGTGCTGGAATTAAAGGCGTGTGCCACCACTGACCGGCACTAATTCTTTCTATCTACTGGAATTTTTTTATTCAGTTAAATACAAATCTGAAATGGCTTCTAACAAAACTATCACAACAGATTCATACAAAATTTAAAATGCAAATATATTTATTAACAGGATCCATCATTAAAGAGCTATAATCTATAAGATTTTAAAATAAATAGGAAAGCCATTTTAATGTGAATTCCTGTGGCTCTCTATTACCTGTTTTATTATTTTTTTAATTACTGTTATCCTGTGTATCTCATTTATTTCCTAAAACTGGAGAAGAAAAAAAAAGTTTAGTGTTCTCGGCCAGAGTTGGTCAAAGACTTCATAACATACATAATTCAAAGTGAACACAAAACACCAGAAGCTACTTACTACCTTACCTGGAAGATAAGACACTGTTAGTAGAATAAGCCAGCTAAAACTAGTCAGTCATCCAGACTCCTCTTCACTCTCGTAGGATCCCTTCTGCCTCAGACCTTTCCCTGCTCTTAAACACCAGTCACTACAGTAAGGGTACTGATTCTTTTATATCCTTCATCATCATCATACTTTATTATTTTGCATTTCCTTTCCTCTGTTCAATGATTTCCCATAGCTGCTGGCCCCACACCCCTTTGAGAATGAACACCATAGATTTTTTTTCCCTTATCTTTTAGATGGCTCTCAAATAATCTTTTCATTTCATCTACGTTTCTGTGGGGCAGAAATGTTTACTAGTGGCCTCCCGGCTCTGTAGCCTCCGAGTTGCCTCCTACTTTCCAAATCATTCTATAATCTTGCTTAGGAATATAATGGCAAGAAAAACAATCAGATGAAAATGTTTGATGCCTTCCAGGTCCAGGTAGTTTGTATCCTATCTTTGAGAGGCACATATGAGTAATTATCCACCTCATCTCCTCATCCCCAGTTTCTAACTGCTTGAAACTCCACTGCTTCTCCACCTCTTACCTGAACCTTGGAGGACATCTAAAAGATCATGGGTAAGTTTATCTTGTCAGAGTCAAACGTTAAATAGTAGTCACCAGAACCAGGCTTGGTAGCTGCTCCTGCCTCTGATTCACACCTGTTACTATCTAGTTCAAAATCAGTCTTTTCCTACACATGGCTGCTTGATCAGAACGACAAATAAAAGCAGGCAGCACAGAATACTTTATTGATTTATTACAGTGATGAGGCAAGATCTATGTGGCCTCTCCCAAAGGTGATCAAATGTGTGTGGAAACCCGAATCCCTGTCCCATCAGCTGGTGGTGCTTCTTAATGTCAGTTTCTAAATGAACTTTTGGGAGAATTTAACTTGAATATCTGAAAATGGATCATTTCTGCTTCAATTAGTTTCTAGAGATACTTGCTAAGTACTGAAATCCAAGGTACATAGAGCTCACTGATCTACCAAAAATGTGGGAGACAGACAGAGGTGCATGGAAGCAGGTCTGTACAAGAACAGCACTTAAGAGGATGGAGGAAGCATCCACACTTCAATTTCCACCTTTGATTTTGAAACAGGGTCTCACTAAATTGCTTAGGCCAGCCTTGAACTCCCTCTATTGGCCTTGAACTTGACATTCCTCCCCCAAAGACTCCCAAGTAGCTAGGATCAGAGCAGTGTGCTACCAGGCCCTGCTCCAAAGTGCATTCCAGTCAGTCTGGTCTACACAATAAAACTCTTTCACAGAAAGCGACAGTCACCAGACAAATCATATGGTATCCTGATATACCGTGAACTGCCTGTTGCCCGGCCCCCCTCTTTCTTTCCTTCTTTCTGTTTTTTGTTTGTGTTTTGTTAGATACATGCTTTTGTGGGTACTCCCTTGTAACCCATTTATTTTGTGTCATTTGTACTTCCATAATTTAAGTGACTTAGAACTAATTCTATGTTGGAGCTGGGGCTATAGCTCAGTTGACAGAATGCTTATCTAGTGTGTAGGAGGCCCTCAGTCCGATCCCAGCACTGCCTAAACCTGGTACAGGGGCCTATGCTTATACTTTAATCTCAGCACTTAGGAAGCAAAGGCAGGAGGGTCAAAAGTTCAAGGTCATCCTCTGCCTTGAGACAGGATTACTATTGCTGGGATGTATGAACAACAACAAAAAAAAAAAAAAGGAAAAAAAAAAAGAAAAAAAAGAAACAAAAGCAAAGAAATCTGTGATGTTGGATAAATATTTGTAAAAATAAGCATCATGGCACTATTAAGTAGGAAAACATACTGGGTACAGGATTCAGGTTATGGCATTTTAAGGAAGGAGATGTCAAACATGACATGCAAACTGCATGGATGATATGCATTAGTGATTAAGACCAAGTTACCGATAATGCTTCAGTGTCACATTAAGGAAAGAAGTAAAAGCACTTCCCTTGGAGTCATTTACCAAGAGTAAGTCTGGATTGGAATCCTCTACTTCAAGCACCTTGACTTCTGCCCTCTAGCTATCTGTTGTGTGAGTCTGAATCTGTGCCTGCATTTGTATCGTGTGTGTGTGTGTGTGTGTGTGTGTGTGTGTGTGTGTGTGTGTGTACCTGTGTGATTTTGTGTGTCTGTCTATGAGTGGTGTCTGTGCCTAACAAAGTGTTTGCTCTCGTTAATGGACTAGACATTGTTAATGAAATTCTTGACTATATATAATGTATATACTTATTGGATATAGTTTTTCTTGTATTGGTTATAAGTTTTTTAAATTTTAGACAAAAAAAGGGAAAATGTGGTAATATTGTGTCCCCCCAATATATTGTGCACCTTAATAAACTTATCTGGGGTCAGAGAACAGAACAGCCACTAGATATAGAGGCCAGAAAATGGTGGCACACACACCTTTAATCCTAGTATTCTGGAGGCAGAGATCCATCCAGATCTCTGTGAGTTCAAAGCCACACTGGAAACAGCCAGGCATGATGACACACGCCTTTAATCCTAGGAAGTGATGGTAGGAAGCAGAAAGGTATATAAGGCGTGGAAACCAGGCACTAGTCTGGTTAAGCTTTTAGGCTTTTGAGCAGCAGTTCAGCTGATATCTGTTCGGATGAGGACATAGAGGCTTCCAGTTTGAGGAAATGAGATCAGCTGAGGAATTGGTGAAGTGAGGTTGGCTGTGGCTGGTTCTGTTTCTCTGATCTTTCAGCATTCATCCCAATACCTGGCTCCGGGTTTATTTTTATTAATAAGATCTTTTAAGATTCATGTTACGCTGCTGGGCAGTGACGCACACCTTTAATCGCAGCACTTGGGAGGCAGAGGCAGGCGGTTCTCTGAGTTCGAGGCCAGCCTGGGCTACAGAGTGAGTTCCAGGAAAGGCTCCAAAGCTGCACAGAGAAACTGTGTCTCAAAAAAACAAAAAAAGAAAGAAAAAAAAGATTAATGTTACATGTTCTGTATTTATTGAACACAGAAAGCATCAAATGAGGAAGAAATGGGCTACTTTGCAGAAATCTTTAGCAGAGGTTTGCAAGGGATTCAGTCACTGCCTCAAACTAATTCCAGCTTGACCCAGACAACAAACATCATTTTTTTTTTTATCAATCAATATCCATTAATGGATGCTCTCAACCTCTAGGATAGATATTTAGAAAGTTGCATTTAACGTCTGTATTTGCTGCTTTTAGCAAATGATTCATATGAATTACTCTGACTAAAGTGCATGGGAGAATATATAACTTAAGATGAAAGTTATACATTAGTTTAAATTGTAAGAGTTCATTCATTACATGAGAAATTCAAAGCAAGTGAAGTTGATTGTTACATTGTTCTCTTAAAGCAAACATTGTGAGTACATGGTAATCTAGCAGTTTTTAAGTGACCTCAAGGTGTATCATTAACCTCGGCTGGGAGGTCCAGCAAAAGTTCCAGACTCTTAAAGAGATATTTTCATCTGGCACAGTGAATAAAAGATCAGGAAGGCAATATTGAGAGTAGTTCAAAGGAAAAGAGGTACCCACAGTAATTTGAATGAGAATGTCCTCCTGTAGGCTCTGGTATTTGAATTCTTGGTTCCAGTTAGGGGAGGCTTGTGAGGTATGGCCTTGCTGGTAAGAAGTCCAGCACAGGAAGTGGGCTTTGAGAGGTTCAAAAATGTTTCAAGTCCACTCTCTCTGCTTCCCATTTGTGGTTTGAGACGCGAAGCTCTTAGCTTCCAGTTACATGCACCGTGCCTGCCACCTTACTTGCCTGCAGTGACGGTGACTTTTATCCCTCTGGAATTGGAAACCCCAAATAAACACTTCCTTTTGCTGGTCATAGTGTTTGATCACAGTGATAGAAAGCTCACTTGAAAGGATGATAGATGGCGCTGGTGGTGGCGCTGGTTACCGGTGGAAAAGTCACGAGCCAGGCCATGACTACCTAGTTACAGAGAGCTTTATTGGGAGGAAGAGGGGGAGAGGAGAGAGGAGAGCCAGGCCTGGAGAGAAAGAAAGATGGTGGGGTGAGGGGAGAGGGGAGCAGAGCAGAGAGAGCAGAGGGAGTGTGGGGTCTGCATCCGATTTTTAAGGTGCAGATGGTGTGACCACACCTCGCATACTTAGTCACCAGTGCCTACTGATGACACAAGACGCAAGACTCCGAACTGTGCATGTGCAATCATATAGCTGGAGTGAGGGCAGAATTCTAACGTAACTAAGAAGTGAGGACCAGAGAGTGGGCTAGTGCTCTGATAGGCCTAGTCACACTGTTTTTTGTTGTGAAATAATCTTTTTGTACACTGTGACTTATTGTTACATGCCATCCTTTCATACGGCATGGATGGAGATTAATATTACAGTTTGGTTACAGTTGTCTTTTTTTTTTTTTAAACTTTATGTTATGTACAAGAAGAAAAGAAAAAAAGAAAAAGAAAACAAAAAACTTTATTTTATGTGCATTGATGTTTTGCCATGGGTGTCAGGTCCCCTGGAACTGGAGTTAGAGACAGTTGTGAGCTGTCATGTGGGTGCTAGGAATTGAACCCAGGTCCTCTAGGAGAGCAGGTGGTGCCCTTAACCACTGAGCCATCTCTCTAGCCCGTACAGATGTCTTTTATCTGCTCAAACATAGAACAAAGAATCATCTTTAGCTGACTTGTGCATACTGTACATTCCATACTTGTGTTAATGCAGATATGTCTGTTACCATTAAAATTTTGTGTGTTTTCAGAACAAAAGGACCATACACCAATGAAGATAAAACAAATAGCCCAGGTGATCCAGTCACACAGAATGCCTCTGTTGAAATTTCCTCAGAAATCTGTATCCAGAGGTTGGAGAGAAGCTCAGAGGTTAAGAGCATTGACTGCTCTTCTTATCTCTCTGGAACTGTAAACCCAAATAAACCCTTTCTTCTATAAGTTGCCTTGGTTCTGGTGTTTTTATCACAATAATAGAAAAGTAATTAATACAGGAACCTATTTTGAAAAAGGTTGAAAATTGGCCAGGTGTGGTGGTGCATGTTTTTAATGCCAGCACTTGGTGGTGGTATACACTTTTTTTTTTGTACACACTTTTAATACCAGAACTTGGGAGGCAGAGGCAGGTGAATTTCCATGCATTTAAGACCATCTTGGTCCACAAAGATAGTTTCAGGACAGGATGACATAGTGAAAGCCTGTCTGGAAAAAAGAAAAGAAGAAAAAAAGAGGGGGAGGGAGGGAGAGATAGAGGGAGGGAAAGAAAACAGAAAAGAAAAGAAGAAATTGGACTAGTTGTATGGCTATATTAATCAGGGTTCTCTAGAGGACAGGAGTGTGTGTGTGTGTGTGTGTGTGTGTGTGTGTGTGTGTGTGTGTGTGTATTTATTAAAGTGGCTTAGAGACTTTAGTTCAGCTAGTCCAGTAATGGCTGTCTCCTGATAGAAAATCTAAGAATGCAATGATTATTCAGTCCAGGAGGCTGGATGTCTCAGCTGGCCTTCAGTATAGATTGGAATCCCTAAGAAATCGGCTCTAACAGTAGTGAAGGAGTTCCTCAGCAACAGGATATATGAACTTGCTAGTAAGAATGAGGGCTGGGTGGTGGTGGCACACACCTTTAATCCCAGCACTTGGGAGGTAGAGCCAGGCAGATCTCTGTAAGTTCGAGGTCAGTCTGGTCTACAGATCAAGATCCAGGACAGGCACCAAAACTACACAGATAAGAAACTCTGTCTTGAAAACAAACAAACAAACAAAAACCAAAACAAAACAAAACAAAACTAAACTAAACTAAACAAAAGAATGAGGGCAAACAGGCAAAAAGCAAAAGTTTCTTTCGTCCAAGTTCTTTATTTAGGCTGCCACAAGAAGGATTAGCCCCAGATTTAGGGTGGGTCTTCTGACTTCAAATGATCCAATTAAGAAAAGTCTCTCACAGATGTGCATAGCTGCTTGGGGTTTTTAGTTAATTCCTGATGTAGTCAAGCTGACAACCAGGAATAGTCATTGCAGTGGCTCACTGGGAACACATGCCTACTGCCAGGCCTGCCAATCTGAACTTGAACTTGACCCACATAGTAGAAGGAGAGAACCAGATCCCACAAGCTATCTTCTGGCAGCTACACACATATTATGGCAACATGCACACCCACAAGCACACAAACAATAAGTAAATAAGTGTCATTTTTGAGAAGTGTAGAAATTAGTAACGAGCACCGGAGAACGGAAGGGTTGTAAAGCATGAAGTATGAGGAAGCATGAACTAGATAGGCTCGAAATGCCTACTAGGCATTTTGAGGAAGCTGGGTCTTCTAAGGGCCATGGAAGCCTTTGATCAGTCTGGAGCTTTCAAACAAGAGGAGACCTGTGGTTTAGCAAAGATTAAGTATGGGTTTTTTTTTTTTTCCACCTTTAGGGTGCTTCTCAAAACCAACCCTTATGATTCCTAATGACCTCACCTTTTTTTCTTTTTCTTTTTTTTTTTTTTTTTTTTTTTTTTTTGTTTTTTTTTTTTTTTTGGTTTTTCCAGACAGGGTTTCTCTGTAGCTTTGGAGCCTGTCCTGGAACTCACTCTGGAGCCCAGGATGGCCTCAAACTTACAGAGATCCGCCTGGCTCTGCCCGGTGCTGGGATTAAAGGCGTTCACCACCACCACCCGGCATGACCTCAGCTTTTATTTCCAAATATTTGAGATTTTTTTTTCCCTACCTGAGGAAGAGCTATCCCAGTGCAATAATCTGTGCTCTCTGTGTCAAGAGATCAGTGTACACAGAGAAGCCTCACAACTGGGAGCTTCCAGGTGCAGTAGACCTAGGAGAGTAAGGGCTCCCATCTCTACACTCTCAGCTGAAAGGGACCCCCTCTGAAGAGATTATGGAATGCTTCCACCATGAATAATGCTGAATTGTTAAATGGCTTAATGATACAGATGCTGAAATGTCTTCAGGATATAATTCTTCTTTCCTTCCTTATTTATTTATTCATTTATTTATTTGTTCATTCATTCATTCATTTTTTGGAGACAGTCTTGTATAGCTTGGACTGGCCTCAAGCTCACTGTGTAGCTAAGGCTATCCTGGGACTCCTAACTCTCCTGCCCCAGCTCCCAAGTGATAATTTTACAAGCATGTGCTGCTGATTTCAGTTTCCAGGATATGTTTCTGATAAAAGGTACAAAAAGTATGGGGCAGGAGATATGGCTCAGTGCTTAAGAGCCCTTGTTCCTCTTGCAAAGAACCCAGGTTAAATTCTCAGCAGCCATATATTGGTTCGCAACCATCCATAAGTCCAGTTCTAGGGAATTCTCTTCTGACCTCCTCAGAAGCATGCAGCTGAAACACATACTTAGGTGCAGGCAAAACACTCACCCACAGAATATAATGAACAAATCTGATTCAAAACATTTTAAAGCAAAACTCGCAATACAAAAATTTTCCATAATTCCATTTTTACAAAACCATGTTATACTACCATGTATATATGTATGTGTCTTAATTTGAGACTATGAAATTAATATGCATGTATACATTTATGTATAGCTCTCTCTTTTTTTGAGGGGGGCATGTGAGATATGGTCTGTGTAGCCCAAGCTGGTCTTCAGTTCTCTATGTAGATGAGAATAACCTTGAACTTTTGATCTTCCTACCTGCCGCTCCCAAGTGCTGAAATTACAATCATGCACCAGCTCTGCACCTTGCAGTATAGTGATGCATTATTTTTTTGTTTATATTGATTTCTTAAAGACCATGACCAAAACAACGATGGGAGGAAAGGGTTTTTGTTCATTTTACACTTCCAGGTCTTGGTCTATCCCTGAAGGAAGTCAGGACAAGCACTCCAGCAGGGCAGGATTCTGAGGGCAAATACTGAAGCCCTGGAGGAACACTGCTTAAATGCTTGACCCCCATGTCTTGCTCAACCTGCTTTCTTATATATCCCAGGGCCATGTGCCCAGGGGTGGCACTATCCACCATGGTATGGGTCCTCCCACATCAGTCATTCATTAATCAGGCTGGAGAGACAGCTCAGTGGTTAAGAGCACCAACTGCTCTTCCAGAGGTCCTGAGTTCAATTCCCAGCAACCACATGTGGCTCACAACCACTTGTAATGAGATCTTGTGCCCTCTTCTGGCCTGCAGGGACACATGCAGGCAGAATACTGTATACATAATAAATAAATAAATCTTTAAAAAATCATTCATTAATCAAGAAAATGCCCTATATATAGATTTTCCTACAGACAATCTGATGGAGGGGTTTCTTTTTTCTCCGTTAAGATTCCGTCTTCCCACATATATCTAGGTTTGTGTGAGGTTGACAGAAAGCAACCAGCACAGATGACATGAATTTTTAGCACAACTGTGTGACTGAGTAGATTCATCTCCATTCACTGAGCCTTCCATTTCATTGAATGAGCACACATTTGACTGCACAAAGTAAAGAAACCTCACAGCCTGCTCCCCTGGAACTTTGGCTCAGTCCTCTCCTCTCTCCTCCTCTTCCCTTCCCTCCCCTCCCCTTTCCTTTCCTTTCCTCTCTTTCCCACCCCTCTTTTTTTTTTTTTTTTTTAGTTTCCCAGGAGAGCAAGAGTGCCATTGGTATAAATCTTCATCGTAGAAATATTTTCCTGCCTTCCAAACTTCACACTGTCAGCAACCGGATCAGATAATTGTTCCAATCTCTTATACATCTTCAGTTTTCTGTTAGGGGGCTGGAGAGATGGCTCAACAGTTAAGGGCATTGGCTGCTTTTCCAAAGGACCTGGGTTTGATTCCCAACACTTACATGGCCTCTCAACAACCATCTCTAACTCCGGTCCATGGGGATCCAATTCCTCCTTCTGACATCTGAGGGCACTACATGCATGTGGTGCACAGACACGTACGGACATGATGCAAGCAAGACACCCACACACATAAAATAAAACAGTTTTCTGTTTTGTTTTATTTAAGGTGGGTTTTTGAGACAGGGTCTCATTCTTTAGCCTAGGCTGTCCTGGAACTCACTATATAGCCCAGGCTGCCTTCAAACTTGCCTCTGCCTCTGCTTCCTGACTGCTGGAATAACTGGCATGAATTTATTAACCACAGTGGCATCCTTTAACAGTTTTAAGAGCAGGAATCTTGACAAGTCAGTCTCCTTACAAACTGAAGACTTCATTTAATCTGCCAGATCTCTGACATCACCCTGGACAAACATCCATCCATTTATCTTCCCTTTCTTTCTTTCTCTCTCTCTCTCTCTCTCTCTCTCTCTCTCTCTCTCTCTCTCTCT
>CABHPQ010156035.1:9745-46660 GCA_902168405.1 Peromyscus aztecus
GCTGGGCCTTTGCTAATCATTCACAGGGGACACATGTTCTGCAGGCTTCGCTCTCAATAACTGGCCTGTGTTTTTCCAAATGGATTTACATTTTTATGTTAGGCTGATGACTCCTCCGGAGACACATACCATGAACGTCTTGCTCTCTGTTGTTACATGTACAAGTCATAAAGCTATGTAATAAGACTCATAAAAACATGCAAATAGTCCTTTTCTGGGGAGGGAAGAAACATGATCAGCCTTAAAATTGGGAGCTTGGAAAGGCTGAGTGCTCTGGTGAGAAATCACAAGGAGGAGCAGAAACTGTCCTCTGAGATGACCAGTCATAAATAATTAAATAAACAAACAAGCATGCCACCTGACAACTCTGGATGTCTGTGTGCCAAGGACAATCATCACTGGTGGTCAAGAGCTGTTTCCTTTAATGTCTGGTGCCCAGCAAGGAAAATCCATTCTTGCTCTCCTCTGTTGAGTCATCTGCAAGCCCCACCCTTCACGCTGCCCACCTCTGAGAACCTGAGCATTGAGACCCATATCCACATCTTTTAACCTTCTTCAATCCCACCTTTATGCCTCCAATCTACATGGTATGCTTCCCCAGCAATGCTCAGAGAAACTCAAAACTCATTCCTTTTTTTCTCTCAAAGATTTATTTTATTACGCATGTAAGTGTTTTTCCATGAATATATAAGTGCATCTCATGAGTGCCCTGAACACAGAGGCAGGAAACAGCTGAAGGATTCTCTAGAACTGGGCCTGGCTATGAACTGACATAGGTGCTGCAAATCAGACCAAGTCCTTATCTTCTGAGCCATCTATCCAGCCCCACCTCCAAAACTCATCTCTTGGGTTTTTTTTTTTTTAACTTTGAAATTTTAGTTGTATCATCTCTCTCTCTCTTCCTTTTCCTCCCTTTCCAAACCCTTCCATATACTCATCCCGGATCTCTTCCAAATTTATGGCTTCTTTTGCTTTTTGCATTTATTGCTCTCTCCCTCCCCCTCTCTTTGCTCAGACAGGACAATGTTACTTGCATTTATGTCTTCAGGGCTAAACATTTAGTATTAGATAACCAATTGGTGGTTTTTTTTTTCCCTGTGGAAGACCATTTATGCTATTCTCGCCTGTTCCTTAGTTGCCTGTAGTTCTTTGTGTAGGGTTGAGGCCACATGGGCTTTCCCCTGTCCTCTTCGGCATGTCTATTGTTATTGATTTTGTTCAGCTCGTGTTTAGGCAGTCATGCTGGTGAGACTTCATGGGTCTAGCTTCTGACATTACTAGGAGACATGATCTCACAGCAAACTCCCCAATTCTCTGCCTCTTACAACCTTCCCATTCCTTCTTTCTCAATGGTCCCCAAGCCCTAGATATTAGAGTGTTTTATAGATGTATCCATTAGGACTGGGCTCCACAACTCTACATTTTGACTAATCGTGGTTTTTTATAATCATCTCCATCTGTTGCAAGGAGAAGTTTCCTTAATGAGGGGTGAGGACTACACTTATCTGTGATTACAAGAACAAATATTTAGAATATAGTTAGGGATTATGCTGACTAAGTAAAGGGGTGGTTATAGGGTCTCTTCCAAGAACTTTGATTATCCCTGCATAGTTGGCTGGATTCTAGTTACAGGCATGATTCCTCTCTTGTTGAGCAGGTCTTAAATCCAATTCCGGAGCTGTTGACTCCCATCTAAGTATGCAAGCACCTACTGTACCCTTAGGGTTATTGTGCCATGATGGTCATTACTGTGGTTCATAAGTATCAGAGCTGGGTAAGACTGTTGATTGCTTCCGTCCTCTGGAAGCTTGCATGGTGCCTTCTGATAGCATGAAAGCTAGTCCCCCGGGAGGAGTATTCAGGTCAGTTCCAAGTCAGGGGCCTCTGGACCCTGTGTCTGAAGTACACAGTGTCTTCAGCAACAGGGACTTAGCTTCTCCTTGGGGGCGGGGGAGCAAAGGAAGCACATTAGCAATAGACTCTAATGTTTTGAGAGTCTCCTGGACAACCCTAACCAACACGTCAAAAGAGTACTTTTCCTGCCTGGCACTTGGAGGTTTTATTAGGTGGTATTTGGCTCTTGGAGAGAATATTTTCAGCCCAGATGAGAAATTTTCATTTAAATTATGTATTTATATTTATAAGCAGACTTGGATATTAAAGTTTTTTAAATAGATAGTTAATAATATGATTCCTCATGACCTTTTAGAATACCCTTATTGCTATTTTACCTTTCTCCCCCCTACTTCTGTATTTATCTCCCTAATTAAAGCCTCCTCTTCCCTTGGCCAAGAGTACGGAGTCTAAAAAACAATAGGCACTCTGTGAACATTTTTTAAAATACATAAATGAATAAATAGAAATGAAGTTACATTTTCAGTTGCCCAAGTATCCTACTTTTCTTCTGGAATGTTAATTACAGGGACTTCTGGATTCCACCATAGCCCAAAGAAGTGCAGACCACTCTCTTAGCCTGTTTGCAGTAGCTTTCCACACAACTGAGGTCACAATAAAAACCAAGAAGCCCTGAAATGGGACCAGGAGCACATGGGTGATGACAGATTTAGCACTGGTCAGAGATCTGTCTATCTTGAGACGTCCTCTCCTCTGGTCTTTTATGCTGTCCTATTCCCCTGGACTCTTCCTGTTCCATCCTCTGTCCTCAGATTCCTTCAAATGCTGGTTGACATAAGTCTGTCCTGTAAATGTTCACAGTCTGCTCTGAGACTTATTCTTAGAGATCTCTTTTTCTCTTTGAGTCTTAGACCAAAATATCCGACTACCTCTGGCTTTGTCACATGCCTCAGTTCACGTGGAAACAAATTTGTCCTCACTAAGCTCTACCAGCAAACAAAATCAAGGAAAAACAAAACCATTCATTCCTTCCACAGATTGCCCATCTCAGGGCATAGCTCACCGTCTTGACCTCTTTGTCAGATAACAGAGTCACCGGTCTAGGTCACAATCACCATCCTCATGATGGATCAGTCACTGAGGAGTCCTTTTCCTGAAATCCCCAAAATGTTTTTCTCACTCTTCCCATTCCCCGCTGCTTCCCACCCCACCCCGACCCTCCTGCCCCAGCCTAGCCTTAATTTAGTTTATCATCTCCATCCCTTCCTTGGACAACTGTCACAGCTTCCCACTCGGTCACCTGCCTCTTACTAATTGCTTTACGTACAAACCAACTTCCAATCAAAGCCAATGATATTTCTAAAATAAAAGTCCAAACATGTCTTGTCCTGACCTGACTCACCAATGTCTCTATATGGCTTCTTGTACCAAGCACAACCGCTCAGTCTAGACTTTTCTTGTTACTTCCTCCTATCAGACTATGCCGCCATTGACCTGAGCAAATGGCTTTCCCTAGCTGTGTTTCTAGTTTTCCTGCTCTATATTCCTGCTCACGCCTGTCTATCCCTATGATATCTTCATCTCTCTCTCTCTCTCTCTCTCTCTCTCTCTCTCTCTCTCTCTCTCTCTCTCTCTCTCTCTCTCACACACACACACACACACACACACACACACACACACACATATATTGCATTCTTCACAAAATTTCCCATTTCTCCCTGAAATGGGGCAGCTATTCCTCCTCTCTGCTTTCAGAACAAGGAGCCACCTGCCCTTATCTCTGTAGTACTCTGGGGCTTCTCAGCTCTTTAATCTCTGGGTGTGATCTGTTTTCCACCTTCTTTGCTGAAAATTATTAAAAGCCCATGTTGCTCTGAGCTTTCACCACAGGCTTCATCCCTTTGCCCAGAAATCTACAATATTAAGCTCATCAAGATAAAAATGTCAAGTAAAGCTGACCACAGATAAATGGGCAAACCAAAATGGCACCTGCACTTTAAAGGTTATCTAGATCTGGAAGATACAAGCGAGGGCTCGATTTCACACGGGCAAAGGCAGGTGATAACTTGTGGGTGAGACTTTGAAATGGAAACAGATGTTAAAGCTCAATGCCTGAGGCTTGCTATGTGATCCTCAAAACTATCACAGTGTGGGCAGAGACCATGTCTGTCAGTGAAATCCCAATGAGAAGGTTACAAAAACATGAGCTTGTAATTCCAAATGCTACAGATAATTGGTGGAAGCCAAACTGTAAATTCGTTACCAAAACTGGGTTTACACTCTTTTGCTTCAACATTCTCCTAGTCCTTGATTAAGTAGACATTCCGGAACAGTTTCTGGATAAAGGATGAGCTGATATAACAATGCTTGCCAAGTTGTATCTTAAGGCATATTACATGTCTGGGATAAACACAATGGGGATGGTAGAGTTGAATGAGGAAGGACTATCTCACAGAAGTTACAAACTGTGCTACTCAGAGAACACTCTGTAGGACCCCCACATATCTCTTATCTTTCCTGAAATTTGCTTTCCTTTCCTATAAGCTTGCAATGGCCTTACCACCATCACACTGGGGATGCAATTCCAACATACAAATTCAAGAACATATACTCAGTCCATAGAAGAGGGGAATGCTGTGTTTGAATGTCCTACCCAGGTCATATTTTGAACACTTGCTCCCCAGCCAGTCCAGCTGATTTGACAGGCTGTAGATGCTTCTAGATGTAGAACCTAGCTGAAAGAGTGAGGTCACGGGGGTGGCCCCTTGTGGGCATATCATTCTTGGACCTTTGGTTCCTAGTTGGCCATGGAGTGAACAGCTCTCTCAGGTTCCCACTAACTATGAGGTCCTAGACAGTCCGAAAATATTAGATAAAATCAATCCTTCTGCCTGTTTCTGTCAGGTATGTTGGCACAGAGAAGAGTAAAGTAACCAATACAGGTCACATAAATACTAGTTTTATTATTTGGTGATTTCAGCAGTTTGTTAAGAGACAACATGTACATGCACACACAAACCATTACATCACTCATGGGGCATGAAGTCTTAATGAAGGAGAAATAGGCACTTAAGCAAGGGAGACTGGCTTGAGACAAATAGCATGGTAAGCCCATCACAGTGCACAACTGCCACCCTAGATTCTCCCTTTCATATGCCCACCTCTGCCTCTGCTTTGCAAAGTCTATTGTATAACAAGTTTCACATGAAACCAAAGGAAACCTTTCCATGGCCCGTTTTTGCACACAGGGAATAAGAGATAGCTTATTCTGGGCTAAATGTGTTTGCCCGTGTCCCAGAAACATGAATTCAGGTTGCCCAAGAACATGCTCTTGCATGGAAGTGTTACTTGAACTTTATATCAACAGAACAAAAGAATGTTATAAACCAAGGCATTTTCAAATGAATCAATGAAGGCAGTCAACCGAGGGGTTGCTCAAATCACATTGATATAACCGTGAGAGATTGTCTTAGTTGCTAATTGACATGTGAGGGCCCATCCCACTGAGGGTGTAGACATTCCCTAGGCATGTGGTTCTGAGCTATGTAAGAAAGGTGAGCTAAAATGAGTCCTCAAGCAAACTACCAAGCAGTGTTCTGTGGCTTCTGCCTCAAGTTCCTGCTTGAGTTCCAAACCTGACTTCCCTTAATGATGGACTGTAACCTGTAAGCTGAAATAAAGTGATTCATCCATAAGTAATTTTTTGTCTGAGTGTTTTACCACAGCAACAGAGAGAAAACTAGGACACAAAGGTTTCTATATGGAGAATTCTGGCAAATGTTTCATAACCAGCTCTCTAGGGGACAAAAAAAAATCACCTTGACTAACAGTTGTTAGAAATTTCCATGGTGAACTACCTTTGACATGGCCAATTTCAAACTGCCACATCTATGTCACTGGGACATGATGCTCACACCCGGATCTTGCAAGTCTTAGAAGCCAGTAAGAGCCCATTGCAGTATTCTACTGCTGAGAGTTTTTTCAGTAAAGCTCTGCCTGTACCCGAGAGACTCATCAAGTGAGGCATCTTGTGCTTCCTTCTCTCCACTCACACTTCAGTGGCCCATACCAGTGGATACTTAAAATTGTCCCGTCATCACTGAGGGTTCTTAGTAAGACAAATCTCATCCTACCCTCACCTGATCATCCCTCCCCTACTGTGAGTTTTCTCACGGGGTTCCTTATTTTGCCCACAGAGGGATACCTAGAGTGCTCAAATCACCCTGCTACCAGATGAGGTCTGTACATTTGCTCCTGGCTGAGAACACACTTAGAGAGTTTCTGTCCCACAGTAGTTTAATCAAGGTAGCATAACCAGTATGTGGTGTTATGACTGATCATATCTCCTTTTCTACTGGTACATTCATTCAACAGAATTTATTTAGGACAGAGCCCTTGTGCACATCCTTTTCAGATCCTCAAAACCCAGGAATTAATGCCAATTTAAAGATGTAGACAGATGCAAGACACTGCTCACGGGGCTACCTGCAACTCTCACCTTCCCTTGTCTCGCTCACAGTCTCACTTAGTCTCTGTACTAGCCACCATGGCTAAGGAAAGAGAGCAGAAGTGTCCCTTCCTCACCCCTGGCTACTTTAAGTACAGCCCAAGGCTTCTCTAAATTGTCCTGGGGTCAATCACAACTCTGTGACAGGCTTTGCAAAAACAGAAAAGTTCATGTTACTTTGGTTACTATAAGTTTGGAGGAGACACAAATACATAAACCATCAATCCAGGACTGAGACCCAAACAGGGAGAGAAAAATTAAATAGAGAAAAGCTCTGAGGAGAGGGACCAGGTAGTTACCATAAAAAAAAAAAAGGATCGGCTTCTAAGCAGGAGTCCTATGATCCCTAGAGTCAGGATTTTCTAGACATCTGAGATTATCCACAGTGCCTGGGGAATGGCTGTCCAGCAAGGACTTCATGCAGAATTCTTTCCCATTGGGGAACATCTAGTTTCAACAGATGATTATTCTCCAGAAGGGTACAGGTTTATAGCTGACCCTGAGCTGGTCAGAATGTCTTTGCCTACAACTAGGCACTGAGTAATAAATAAAAGCTTGCACAAAGCCAGGGCAGAGTGAGTAGAGAAGGCACAGGAGACCTCTGGCCATAATCTTGTAGCATTAAAGGTGAAAAGAGATGGTTTACCCTAAGGGTTTCACCTTCTGATCTCTGAGTCTCAAGTTGCATTATTTTCCTAGAGAAGATATGAGCAAATGCCAATCTACCTCTTGAAAAGAGGCACCAACATCAAACCAATGAAATAATTCCACCTAAAACCAACTCGGTTAACCAATGAGTTTATCTGGATTAGTTACAGGAAATGTAGGTGACCCTAAGACAGCTGTTATCACTTCAAAGTCCCACCTTGGCATAGGTAATAACCTCATAAATGCTGCATTACTTGAGTCACATCTTTAGCAAAACTTCCACCTCCCAAGTACTCTTGTACTACCCCCAAGACCACAGGCAGCTTCAGGACAGGTACGAAGGATACATGAAATCCCAAGTCATCATCTGGTGACTCTCTCTCTTCTTTTCCACTAGGCAGAGTTAACTGCCTTGTTACCATTACCATCGGCAGAGCTGTTACTGTATCTTTTACTTATTTGGTTGAAGTAGTTTGAGAAGTGCCAAGACTACTCCTGCTCTATCATGATTACAATGGGATACTCATACTATGCCTGGAGGAAAAAACTACACTGGAACACTTTTTTTTTTCCTTTCCAGTTTTGCGGGTCACAGGAATCTACTAACTCCCATTGTAGTTACCATGTAGCCCATCTGCTGATCAACTACTATGAGCCCCTGAACTGTACTGAGGTAAGAGAGAGAAAGAAGTTGTACAGTCAAGCTCACATAAGTAAGTACAAGGTTGGAACTAAAAATATAGACTTCTAGGATTGTTAACTTCTCAGCCCTAAATGGGACATCTACATCCCATCTCAACCCCAAGGCTCAGGGAATAACATGGGAGAGGGGCCAGAAAGGAAGCAGGAGCCTGAAGATGGAGAGGAGTGACATTAAACACTGTCTCCTGGATATGACATGGCCATTGTAAGTACGAAGTCACAGTACTGTGGCTACCTGCTTTGATATTCTGACCCAGATGGGAGAAGACTGTATGGAGCATCACCTGTCACTGAGGAACTGTTGGCAGTTGATGGCCATTGAGGGTGGGGCAATTGCTTTTATTCAGTGATAATGCCACTAGTAAGATGCCCATGATTGAGTAGATAACTTCACACCACGGCACACATAAACAACCCTAATTAAACTCAGTGTTATTTAAAAAAAAAAAAAAAAAAAAACAGGAACAGAAGAGAATGATGCATTGGGAAAAAGGAGGGAATCCAGAGGAGGGGGTAGGAGATAAGATAGGGGAATTCAGAGCAGATGGGATCAAAAACATTATATGCATGCATAAAATTGTCAAAGAATAAAGTAAAATGGAGATGGCAAAAAGCAATACCCACACAGACCAGGGATCCCAGCACATTCTTTGCAAACAGTCCTGGGAGCTCGCCTCGGTAGGAATGTCAACATTTATCAGTTTGAATCTTCCCTCATGTCAATCTATGTCATTTTGGATCTTCCCACGGCCCAAATGCTTGCAAAACAATTTACTAAAGATATTTGCTGCTTCTAGGCCTTTTGAGGAAATAGAAACTGAATTTACATTACCATCTTCCTTTTCACAATGAAAGAGAAACTTATATTCAGTAATTTTATTCATTAAATGAGTACATACCTAGCGCCTGCCACTGCCCGGTATTATCCCATACCTTTGGAAAAGAACAATGAGAAACAAAAAATGAATTTCTGTTTCATTGATGTTTATATTATAGGAAAATTGGGTATGAATAAACAATAAACAACTCAAAGGCAGGCTGTATGAGCTATCATGAAACACTGTGGTTTTATTTCAGCCACCTGCCAATCCAATGCCATCATCCAGCTCGCTTTTACAAAATACAAGCCTCACTGCCTCTCTGCTCTTTGCATCGGCTGTGTGGTGTGGGCCTTGGACAGTGCCATGCTGCTGCCAGAAGCAGCCTGGTGAGCTCTGGTCAGATACTTCTACTCAGGTGAAGCCAGGACTCTTAGCTACAGAAAAAAATTTCAGGGCAAGCCAATAGAAGGCAGAGTTGGAGTTTACCAGGAAGATATTTATTTTAATGGAGATTTAAACATGAAAGGGCTGGGTGCAAGAAAGAGAAACACACAGGAAAATATTAGGACCACTCAAATATGGGTGTAGACTACTTAAAAGAGAATCTGTCTTTAGTGTCGTCTCTGCAGAAACTATATATATAAGACAACAGTAGCCTCTGAAGTTACATCTCAAAGGGTCAGTTACATAAGATCATAGGATGATTCCCAAGGTACAGTGAGTGGATATCATTATAGCTGATGGGTAAAACACTAAATTACAGGGGTGCTTGGGAAGGTAAGATGTTTTTATTCTTACATTATTGATTGATTTGTGTGTGTGTGTGTGTGTGTGTGTGTGTGAGAGAGAGAGAGAGAGAGAGAGAGAGAGAGAGAGAGAGAGAGAGAGAGAGAGAATAAGCGTATGTGTGGAGGTCAGAGGACAACCTGTGAGAGTCAATTCTTTCCTTTGACTGTACGAGTCCCAAGAAAGTCCAGTCATCAAGCTTGGGAGCAAGCTTTCTTACCTGCTGAACCATCCTGTTGGCCCAGTTAACATGTTTTTGTTGTAAATTCTTGCCTCTAGCTGACAAATCTTCCACTGGACTTCAGTCTGTGGGACTCCTTTTCTATCCCACATCCCTTCACTGTTCTGGTCTTTCTAGTCTGCCTAACTCTGATTACAACTACTCTGCTTTTCTGATCTCATCTGGTCTGAAGTCAGAGTAGTTTTGGTTTCTGCTCTATCTTCCAGATGGATCTCTTATCACAGCTCCCTTGGCCAACTTCTCTGCAAGTGTACTGACCCATAGATATACCAGGCTGATAGCTGGGTTCTCGACATTCTAGGGGAGGAATGTCCCACCTCATCCTCCACTTTTGCATTGTGCTAGGCCTACCTTGGTCCTTCATCATAAGGCTAAGGAACTCCATGACTCACCCCAACTATTCCCTAAAAGGTTAAGGATTCTTTTTTTATCCTTGTGGTGCTAAGACCCATATGTATGGAGCTTATTATTTGACAGAAAAAACTAATGAATGGGTAGGATACCTCAGAGGTCAATTTGTGATATCAGGGACACAGAACAGAGCACAGGGGGTTATTAATTTCTGGCCAGAGGATGAGTAGCTGTCATATTTCATAACTTCTGTATATTCTATAAGCCAGACATTGGCTAAACATGACAAGCAGGCCAAATGTATTCCAACAGCTATTTTTATGGATTAAATCTCGTTAGAACACAGCAACTCCCATTCATTTACATGTCATGTCATCTCTGGCATCTTCCACTTTCCAATAATAAAGTCAAAACACTGTCACAGAAGCCGTATGGCCATGAAGTATAAAATGTTCCCTTTCTGGATCATAAAATCACAAAGTCTAGTGACCTCTAGTGTAGAGTATGCCTGTCAGAGTTGGACTGATTAAATTTCTAAAATGGACACAATTCACATAGCTCCTCTCCAAGTTGGCCAGGAAAAAAAAAGATAGAAAATAAGCCAATAGTTATGGTGGTTAGAATAATGAATATGGAATAAGCCAAAGGAGAGACTCTGAAAGCAGGATGTCCTGCTGCTCTTTTCTGGAAAAGATTTGGCTTTTTTTTTTCTTTCTTACAGAATTAGTATGATTGTGCTTAGTATTACAATTCAACAACTTAAATGAATACTCTCCCAAGGAGATGGAAGCCATGGGCATATAAAAATATCCTGTGCATTTTCAATGCAGACAACATGATTTATTGAGCACCTAAATATAGATAATCTTATCATCACAATAATTCTTGCCTAATTCTGAGTGTTTGAGAAGTATTGGTACAGCCTGGGGCAGGGTAGACAGGAAGGGGGGCTGTGAGGTAGAGTTCAACATACAGGAAGCACCTTTGTGGTACGCTCAGGACTTATACATGGCAGAAAGAGAAGGGAGCCTTTATAGGAAATGGGAGAAAATTAGAAGCAATGAAATTACAAGGTCTCAGCATAGCCCACAGGGAAATCTGAAACTGGAATGTTCTTCCAGAACTGTGCCCAGGGAAGTGCAGGTGACCTTTATGAGTATGCAGTGGCAAGTCCTTTAGAACAGACTGCCTAAGCAAAGAGATTCTCCACCATGAAGGACAAGTCTCAGAGAGGGCTGCCAGGAGACAGCTACAAGCTATAATCAGATGCTATCCCGGGAAAGATATGGCAAGGAAAGAATTCCATCCCTGGTACTGCTACCTTGGTTAAAAGCCCAAGGCTAAGGAGGCCATAGGCCCTTATTATTTTCTAAATGACATGCTATCAAACTGCCTTCCAAGTACTTACATTCATAACCATAGATCTTGGATACTTTGAATCTTGGTCAGTGTAATGTCTTTTTGCAATGGTCCACAGCCTATGGACAGATGCAAAACTGGTCAAAGTGCTAAGAATAGCAGCCTGAGGACTCAGCCCTAAATGAGACATTAACCTCACAACTACCATGGCTTGGATTACACCGAGGAAAAGGAGGAAGAAAGAACGTAAGAGCTGAGGATGGGGAAGAGGACTCTAAAATGCGGCCCTCCAGGAACGATGAGGCTATTGCCGCTAAGATCTCCCCACAGTTGTGGTTCCCGGCATAGCCTAGGACAAGATCAAGCTAGCCAAAATTCTGGCATAGATGGGAGATCATCTCCAGGCCCCAGATTCTCCTAAGGAGCTATTGGTAGTGGCAATTTGCTGAGATGGGGGCAGTAAATCGTTTTCTTTGGAGGATGTGGCCACTGATAGCTTCCCATGCTGCAGGGAGTGGCTCCACACTGTGCTGGACTGTAGCTAGAGTTTTCCTGCCTGGCCCACAGTCAGGACAAATCTCTGTCACTCGCCAATCCCACAGCCGCTCAGACCCAACCAAGTAAACACAGAGACTTATATTGTTTAAACTGTTTGGCCTAATGGCTCAGGCTTCTAGCTATCTAGTTCTTACGTCTTAAATTAATCCATTTCTATAAATCTATACCTTGCCACGTGGCTCATGGCTTACCGGCATCTTCACATGCTGCTTGTCATGGCGGCGGCTGGAAGTGTCTCCCTCACTCAGCTTCCTGTTCTCTTAATTCTCCTCTCTGTTAGTCCCTCCTATACTTCCTGCCTGGCCACTGGCCAATCAGTGTTTTATTTATTGACCAATCAGAGCAATTTAACATACAGACCATCCCACAGCACTGGACTTAGTGAGCTAACCCCCTAAAACAAAAGACAAGATGTTGGGAGGGGGCATTTTGGGGTGATAGGAGGGAATCAGAGGGAGAAACAGGAGTTAGGTATGATCAAATTTCATTGTATACATGTATGAACCCCCCACAAAGGTAGCTAATTTTAAAAAGCAATGTCATTTATTTTACTTACGCAATCTCCTGGATGTTATTCTGTAACAATGTGAATAAATGGTGAATTTTGGATGTGTTATAATTTTACCTAGATGTAAAATTCCACATGTACCAAAATATACAATGTTTTTGTGCATAACATTTAATGCTGTTTATAAAATATCTTTAAAAAAAAACAAGAAAAAGTGTTCTGAGATCAGGTCCACCAACATTTACAGGAGGCTAAACTTCTAAAACGAGTAATAGCGGAACAAATTGCAGCTATTCTCAAATGTTAACTGACAAAAATCATTTCCATCCTTACTCTGCACCCTCAATTTCCTTACCCTCCACCAGGACCTCTACTATGGAGCTGGCATGGCCTATATCCTCTTAATGGGTCTTAGCCTTTAGTCCCCATACTTTTCTCAGTTCACAGCTACCATGCTTGCCCACCGACTATTAAAATTAGGCAAAAGAGCGCCATGAAATACCCAAGTCAAACCTACTTCTTCTGTCTCTGTTACATTTCAGGATCCAGCCATGAATTATCAATGTCTATTGTCCCCCACCTGACCTCAACTCTTCTTTCTTACCTGCTGATCCATTCACACATGAAATTTGAAAGCCTGGTTGACAATGAAACTCAGTGTTTAATTTTGTTAACCTTACTGGTACAAGCGTGTCACTTTTAGGAACCAGGACCTAATTGTCTAAAACTGTGGAGGACAGAGTCACAGAAAGAGAAAGCACTACTTGTCCTAAGTAGTTTGGGTAGATTGATGAGATCAGCCATTTCTTTTAAAACATGCTGGCTCCCAGACCCATGGATCCACCTAATTGGATGCAGCACTTGAACACTACTGTGGCTTTACCTCATTAACATAGTTTTGAACATTTTCCTTCTCATCACCAGGCACCGCTGCCCCTACTTTATCTTCTGGGGAATTGGATCACCTTATTGTTATTAGTTCTCTAAATACTTCATCTGTCAGCATATATCTTCAGAGACTGCCACTGATGAGTTATGGGAGATGCTGGCATTTTTTTTTCCTAGTACATCTCTTATTGTTCTGAGAAGCATAGCATCTTCTGGGTCTACCCAGGAAGCAGAGCTGGTGAGTTTTCCAGATTACAGGGTGCTTCAGATTCTAACATGCTCCTCTTTGTGAGCCTTTTGATCCCTCACCTGCTGTAAGAACTCTGTATTTCTACCTTCATGATATAAGCCATAGCTTTCCTCATGTTTCTCAGAGCCACCTTGACATGTTAGAATCAAGTCCTACAGGCCTTGCCAGGTTGTTTGATATTTATCACAATGAACCCTTTAACCATCTCCATGCTCCACCCCCCTAAGTTCAGCACGGTTAACAGTACTCCCTGTGCTTGTTACTATCCTGGTCCCTATGGGTCTATATTCCTCATAGATTTTTGTCATGACTTCTTTATTCTCTGGAAGGTATATGATTACTTTTAATTGTCTACTTGATTAGAATTAATGATGCCCGGGGCATTTGTGAGGTCCTCTTGGTATGTCCGTGAGGAACATTTCTGAAGACGATGAACTGTCCTGAAAGTGTGTGGCACCATTCCATGGCCTAAGATTCGATACTCATGAAAAGGTGGGTGGAGTAGGAGGTTGGACGGGCACTTGCACTTTCTACTCTGTGCCTCAAGTGCCTTTGAGATGCATAGAGCTCCAGTACCAAGCTCATAACACCATCAACTCTGCCATGTCTTCCTCACCGCCATGGACACTACTCTCTAAAACCATGAGCCAGGCAAATAAACCCTGCCTCCAATGAGTTATGTTACATCAGGTATCTGCTATCTACAGAGAGAATGGTCTAGAGGTTGAATAGAGCACGACTAGTACCTCTCTGTCCAGTTTATCAGAACACTGGATGCAGACATCAGGGGAAATCTTCCTCCAGAGAAGGAGCTGGTGACCTCAGACAGGAAGTCTCTTTCAGCCAAAGGCAGTACTTAGAGGTGACAGTTGAGGGACAGCAACAAGAAGAAGTCACAGCATTCCAGCACTGTGATGGGACCCATAGGGACCAGGATAGTAACAAGCACAGGGAGTACTGTTAACCATGCTGAACTTAGGGGGGTGGAGCATGGAGATGGTTAAAGGGTTCATTGTGATAAATATCAAACAACCTGGCAAGGCCTGTAGGACTTGATTCTAGCATGTCAAGGTGGCTCTGAGAAACATGAGGAAAGCTATGGCTTATATCATGAAGGTAGAAATAGAGCTCATTCTCTTCCCACCTGAGAGAACTAGCATGTCCCCAGCTTCTCCATGGGAAAATTCTGCAATCAGACTATTAGATCAGAAGATGAGTTTAGAATTCATCCTTCTGTCACGTTGAAAATACTGAGGCCTGGAAGCCAGATACATCCCCTTCAGTGTCACAGATGGTTTGTCCCTGAGACTAGAAGCTAGACTGACTCCCGAACTGGTTCCAAGATCTTCTCCCAATAGCTCTTGCCCTTGTTTTGCCCTTATCTAGCCCTGGAGGTGGTATACAGACATTGAGATGAAGATTCCAGGGACCCTAAATTACCATCCAGTGAACTTCTGATACCCTGGGCAAGGAGACATCAAGTCACTCATTAGCATGGCTTCTTTGACAGCACTTACACTGCAGACAAATCTGCCAGTCCAGCCAGGCGTGGCTAATGCCAACTCCTGGTATTCAAGGTGCTGCCCCATTGTCTACCATAGGAAATCTTTCCCTTAAAAAAGAATGAATGTGGTGATCCTATCCAATAGCCTTACTTAATAGGGACAATGACTCATCTCATGTCAAACCATTAATTGTGCTAAGGTATGGAACAAACTCAAATTGGAGAAGGTAAAAAGACAATGACTCATCTCATGTCAAACCATTAATTGTGCTAAGGTATGGAACAAAATCAAACTGGAGAAGGTGAAAGTCCCTGTTCTCTGGGACGCAGTAGCTGAGCAGAGGAGATGTGTGACTTCTGAAATCAGACAGAGTCAGAGCCCCAGAACAGAATGAAATAATGCTGCACCCATGTGCTCATCTCCTGCTGGCTCAATGACCCCGGCAAGACAGATGAACAGTTTCAAGAGCTAGAGGGTAGACGAGAAGAAGGGATCAAGTTCACTCTTCACCACTGGCTCTCAACTAAGGTGTGCATGTGTGTGTGTGTGCATCTAGAATGTGTTCATGTATCTGCACTGTGTGTTCATGTGCTTCTGCAGTGTGTGCGTATGTGGCTGTGTACAGGTATGTTCCTGCAGTGTGTGTTTATGGCTGTGTATGGGTGTGCTTCTGCAATGGGTGTGCTTCTGCAGTGTGTGTTTGTGTGTGTTTCTATAGTGTGTATGTTCATGTGTGCACTTTTGCAGTATGTGTGTATGTGTGTACGTGTGTGTGTGTGTGTGTGTGTGTGTGTACTGTGTGTTTATGTGCTTCTGCAGTATGTGTGTGTGCTTCTGTAGCATGTGCATTTGTATATGTGTGCGCTTCTGCAGTGTGTGTGTGTGTGTGTGTGTGTGTGTGTGTGTGTGTCTAAATATCTGACAAAGTTCCCAGAGTTACATCTTTTCCTTGGGGCATCCCATCTCACAGAAGCAGCCCAAGCCAGCCATGACAGTAGGGTAGACATCCTCATATCACAACGCCCAGGAATGCAGGATCCCATTTAGTGCATCCTATGATCTCCTTTCTGTCCAACCCATCCTGTGATTTCAGCCAGTAGTAGCAAACATTTGGAGCGCGTGTTTCAAGAGAATAACATACCAGGACCCTTCTGAGAACATTCATTGTACAGACTAGATGATTATGAAGAAAGAGTGAGGATCACTTGGAGCCAGCCTGGAGTCCAAGGCCTCACAGAAGGAAGGGATTTAGCCACATTAAAGGCACCTGAATCCATGCTTCTCACTTAAAGAGAAAGCACTCCAGAGAGAAACAACCAGCAGTGACTTCCAAACAGGAAGATGATTAAAAAAAAAAACACTCATTATTTAAGTTAGTTAAACTACTAACAGTTTGAAAGCCAAATTATGAGGAGACATAGCTAGAGGGTCTATGGATACTTTGGAATATATACATAGATACTTTGGAAGCTGAGGCAGGAGGGTAGTAAGTTCACACCCAGCCTGGGCACTTAAGAAAGAGTCTATATCCAAAGGAAAAGTACAAACAGGAGCTGACGATACAGTCAGTGGTAGACCATGTGCCTAACTAGGACCCAGGTTCAATCCCTAATACTAAACAAAGCAGGGACGAGTCGAGCGGTATCTAGTTGATTCAGTTTGGCAAATAAGATTCCCGGGGCTTACAAAGGTGTCACTTCTGCAACAGATTGAATGTCTGTGTTTTTCCAACCTCCACAGTTCCTGGGTTGAATCCTAGTGACCCTGTTCCCAAAACACACACTTGCACATGAGCACACGCATGCACACACATGCATGCACATACATGCATGCACACACATGCATGCATACACACACACACACACACACACACATTTATGATGGTAGATAAGGGATCTTATCACTGAAAAATGCAGTAGAGTCCCAACAGATGGGATTCACAGCCCTATGAAAGGAGTAGACAAGCAGCAGGACAGTCATCTAGAACCTGAAAGAGGACTCCTTGGAATCCTGCCATGACAGCACCTGACCTAATGTTCCCAGCCGCCAGATCCATGAGAAATAAAACCCCATTGTTTAAATCACATGATTCATGAAACATTTGTATAGGAGCCAGAAATAACGATGGCAGGCCCATAACCAGGGCTTAGAGCAATGAAAAGTATGACCAAGGGTCATGCGCAGCTCAGGGCTCTTGGGTCAAGAAGAAAGCAGTTTCTGCCACAGGCAGCCACACCCTTCTGGCAGTTTCACGGAAATGTGGCTCCTTCTTAGAGTCGTAAAACACCACCCCGGTGTGAAACACTAGAAGACTCTGCAGTCATTCTCTCATTTGACAAATTAAGGCACTGGCTTCACGGGATGACATCCCGCCAACATTCCCAAGGAAGTAATTGGCGAAGTACCGCTGGATCCCATTGTATCTGACCTCTGGGTCAGCATGTTTAATCCAAGGAGCCATGCCATGTCTCTTAAGTGCTGCTCCGGGGGAGCTGACAGTCTGGCAGGACTCAAAGGTAAAGCCAGAATTAGATGTACCTGTCACTAACCTGCCTCTCACCCGAGACCCCCGGGGCCTTCGATGCTGGTTGCACCCTCCAGCATGCCCCTGCTGCAGTCTCCCCTGAGGACAGGTTTTTGTTTGTTTTTTTCTTCTTTCCCCAGTGTTCATCTGAATGATAGTTTTGAAGACAACTGGCCCGGGACAGGTCATTTCACGACTCTCCTACTTCAGGAGCATCTCTTAGTCACAGCCCTCTGCACCTGTTCACACAAGCATCTCCCTGGGCAAAGCAAACACCTATTTTGGAGTGAGCACACTTTCCCTGTGGCCCTGGCCAATTCGCACACTATTCTCAAGCCACGATCTTTCAGAATGTGAACCTTTGGATCAAACCCACCACTGCCCCAGGACAGAGAAGGTAAGCAGCATGGAGCAGACCGCTTGACCTGCCCTAGGCAGCAGCCCCCAGATGCTGCCCTGTGTGCTTACAGGCCTGCAGGAGTACCACCAAGGAGACGGAGTAATCAACTCTCTCTCCCAGGAGGCAACTGCACAGTGGTCGTGTCTAGAAAAGAAAAAATGTCATTACTGCCCATGGGAGAGTGTAATGACCCAAATTATGGCCTGTCAGATGAGGCAACACTTGGCCCAGGGAGTCTACTGCAGCACACAGGGCTCACAGAGCAGGTGAGGGAAGAAATGTGCCTCTGGGTAGCCTGTGGGAGGTGGGAACCTCCCCCCCACCCCGCAGCAGTCCAGGTGCAGACATCTGTTTCCCCATCGTGTAACTGTAAAGGCCCTTCGGCTCCTCCTGGGAGACTACAAGGATGGAGCACAGCTGGGGTGGGAAAAGACATGGCATGGCATATACAGCAGCCACCTTTTAGGCAAGGTCATGTGGCTACTAACCCTCCTGTGGACTAGAATGATTAAAGGACTTTACTTCCTTCTTCGTTTAGTTTCGTCCACTCTTTAACCTTTTTCTTTCTTTGTGTGTCTGTGGTATATGAAGTATATGTGTGTGTATGTCTCTCTCTCTCTCTCTCTCTCTCTCTCTCTCTCTCTCTCTCTCACACACACACACACACACACACACATACACACACACATGCACATATGTGTGTGGGTGAGTTTACCCCTGCCTGTGCCTATGGAAGCCAGAGGTCAATGTCAGGTATGTTCTCTTTTGCTTGTCTCTGTGTTTTTGAAAGTGTCTCTCACTGAAACCAGAACTCAAATTTCTGCTCTGCTGGCTGGCCAGGGAGCTCGTGGGATCGATCCACCTCTACTTCCAACTATAGGGACTGCAGGTGTGTGCTGCCACATTCAACTTTTACATGGGTGCTGATTGCAAATGGGGGTCCTCACATCTACGCTGCAACTACTTTAACTACTGAGCTATCTCTCCAACCCCAAGACCTCTCTTTTTTATATATAGATTTTCATCTTTCAGGCTTTTTTTTTTTAACAGAGGATAAGATGCCACAAAACGTAGTTGACATGGTTGGGGGGAGTGTCACGGAAATTGTACTCAGACTAGAGTCAGATAGGGACAAGTCCCCATCACAGTCCCATCCCTGGCCAAGCCACTGCACTATCAGGTCATCTATCTCCTCTGAGGATGGGCATAACTCGGCATCCAGTGCTGGGACAGAGGTGAATGCCCGTGATGGGAGCTGTCATAACAGTGAGAGCTATTATTTCAGCTAGAGGAGTTGTAGGCAAGCCTGCTGTAAGCGTCAGGACACAGTTCACAACGGTTAACACATGTTGGTAAAGATATAAGGGTATAAAGGTTCTCTTACATTGCTAGAAAATGTGTAAATTGGTAAACTCGCTGCAGATGGACATCCAACACTAGTAGATTTGACACTTAACCCATCCTATGACCCAACAATGAGCTTCTAGTTAGCTCAAGGTACTCTTGCACACGGAAATCAGAAAACACATAAAATGATGCTTGTAGCAAAACACTGGAAGCAGAGTAATGGTCCATGAACCAAATGTAATGTGTTTACGGGATGAAGTATTCCATCCATCTTCTCATCTACACAGAGTCCCAAAATCTAATTATGAGTTTTGCAAAAGTTTTGGTAGACTGAGTTAGCATTTAAGCAACTCTGTAAAATGCAAATACAACCGTACATTATTTCATGCATGCATGTGTCTGTATACAAAGCTATAAAACTGAGACCCTGAAATGATATTTAGAAAGTTCATAACAAAATTGACGTATTTTCATTGTTATATATTTATACCTACTTAGCAGAACTAGTCCATTGCCCAGCCTAAACTATTCCGTGATAATGGTTATTGTATGCACAAACAGTAAAGGGATCAAACTGTTCAGATCTGTTAAACCTTTGGGGAGAGTTGAGATTCATCAGTGATCTATAAATATACACCATCCCATGTCTTGAGGGGAGGGGAAGCTTTAGGTTTTATTAATTTTAACACTAACACTCAGCTATCTAAGAGACTACATGTAGGACAGCATCCTAAATAATAACCTGTTTTCCTCTGTCTCTTTAGAAGCCCCATACATATCACTGCTTTTATTTTGACCATGCTGGCCAAGATATAAAAAAAAAAAAAATCTTTGAGCATTGCTTTATAAAGCATGCCCAGACCTTATCCAAAAGTTTCTAGGGTTAAAACTCTTTATTTTTCATTTTTGAAATTAAAACATAATTATATCATTTCCCCCTTCCATTTCGACAATTTAACCCTTCCAAAGCAACCTCTTGCTTGCTTTCAAATTCAGGGCCTCTATATTTTAAATATTGTCATGTGTGTGTATGGAGGGGGGATTACTGAAAACCATCATGGATCAAAATGCAGAAAACAAGTAATTGTGTAGTATCCAGCCCCAAATACTACACCTACAACTCCAGACAATCCATGATTTGTGTATCCTATACAAAAATTAGGCCCTTCAAAACAGAGTTCATTTTGTGGAAGTGAAAGCAGATTCTCATAGCATGATATGATATCAATGAGTAAGCGAGATTCTGGAAGAAATAATTAGAATGGCCAGCTTGTCTCAAAGACATTCTAAAGCTTCTCAAGTCCTTACTCGCATCTTCTTAGTGACATTTCTTACTGATATACTGAGGAAATTCTTAAAATAATCAAGTCCCTCAAAGTTGTCCTAATTCTAGAAATTATTTTCATTTGCTTTCTGTAGATTTACAAAGAAAAAGAGAGTATCTCTATACTGGCTAATGTCAGATCCACAATATAGCAATAAATCATGTAGCTTATTTTACTTGTTTATTTATTTATTTGGTATTTTGGGATGAAGTCTCACTATGTAGCTTTGGTTGACCTAGAACTCACTATGTGCACTAGGCTGGCCTAGAACTCTTAGAGATCCTCCTGCTTCTGCCTTCCAGGTGCTCGGCTTGAGGGCTAATGCCACCAAACTTGGCTCTAAATCATTCCGTTTAACTAAATTTTGGATAAGGCTGGGGAGATGGCTCAGGAGGTAAAGACATGTGATACCAAACTTGATGACCTGAGTTTGAGCCCCAGGACTGACATGGCGGAGGAGACAAGTGATTCCCCAAAGCTTTCCTCTGCCCCCATCAAAGCACATGTGTACTCGCCTTCACTCCCAGCATACAAAATAAAAGAAATACAAAGATACTTAAATTCTTGAACAAAAACTCCAATATGTAAAAGTTTATTTTCCCTTTTTATGGCTTATAAAACTAGCAGGTCTCCTGGAGTATTTTCCACAGTTTCAACAGAATTCCGAAGATGCCTAGATGGATTATTAGGGAGCTTCAAAATATATTGAAAAGTCATTTTGCTACCAACAGCTAGCCTGAAAGTGAAGCTTCCATTACTATCCTAATAGGTCTCCTGCCTGAGTGCTAGCAAATGCATTATTAAACCCAAAACTTCAACCAGGTCAGGACAGATTGGTTGTTCTTTAACAGGAATTAATGATTGGAATAAATCACTTATAGGTGTCACAGAGACAAGCAATCCATCCATCCATCCATCCATCCATCCATCCATCCATCCATCCATGTGTCCAAACTATTATACAGAGTCAACACGGTCCTTAAAATGTTTGAAGAGCAAATGTCGACATTCTCCATAGAAGGTCACTAACCACACCTGTAGGTATTATCCTCAGCATCCCCTACACAATCATCATGTTCAATATGCTCATCGGTGATAGTGACAGGTCAGGTTTTAGGAAGGTTCTTTCTGTGGATAAGCGCCAAGGTAACCCCTGGTATCTCAGGGCTGCGATGATGTTTATTCTTAGGCTCCCTGGTTCAAGATCCAGTCTACTGTGATTTTCAACAGTCTTATTAAATCTCATGGATAACAGTTTGTCCTAACCATGGTAATTACTATTTCAGTGTGTATCCAAGTCAAATATGTAACCATGGATTGATAGAGAAGAGAAGATAGATATCAATGAAGCAACTATCACGCATCAGATGCAACATTAGGCTTCCACTACTTTATGTGTGTCTCTTGCTGCTTACCACTCTTTTTCTCTAAGTTTCCAAGCTAGTTGGGGTGACTCGCTCTAACTAGGTCTCTTCTATTTGCTACACTTTCATCTAGTTTATCTATTTCTGAACTCTACGTTTGTCATCTCTTCCCACTAAGATATAAATTATTTGTAGGCCATGGTTGTAGCTATTTCATGTTACTTATCTGTTGAATTTATTATTTATATAAATTTTTTCATACAGTATATTTTTATCATATTCTTCCCCTTCTACAACTCCTTCCAGACCCTCACCCAACCTCCTCAGCCATCCAACTTCATGTTTGTTCTCTCTCTCTCATCTCAACAAACAACCAGAAAAAATGAAAATAAACAAACAAAAACAACAACAAAAAACCCAATAATACAAAAAAAAAGCCAAAACACAATGAAAAGCATACACAAAAAAACATGGAGTCCATTTTATGTTGGCCAAATACTCCTTTGTAAGGAACCTACCATGGAGTGTGGTGGATATACTCAGTGATACTCCATTGGAGAAAACTCCATTTTCCCTTTCCCAAAAGGTATCAATTGCAAACAGCTTCTTGGTGAGGGGTGAGCCTTTGTGTTCACCTCTCCTCTCCATGATGAGACTTTGTCTAGTTTGAATCCATGGCAGGTCTTGTGCATGCTGTAAAAGTCCCTGTGAGTTCATATATATTGAACTATAAGAAGAAAAAAAAGCAGAGAGAGAGGACCTTCCTCATAAAGTTATGGAAGCAAAACAAAACAAAGCAAAAAAAATAAATAAAAACAAGATAAAAGTATGTTTTGGTATGTCCATCCTATCCATGTTCTAAGTAGACTAAAAGTGTAAACTTGAAGAATTAGAATGTACAATTTATAGATGACTTTTTAATATGTATTTTCAATTTTAGATTTGTGAACAATAAATAGATATTTTAAGGTTTTCATCACCACTTCTCTGACTCTTTTATCTATTTTCTTAGTGAATTTTAAATTCGAATAAAGGAAAGGTGACTTAAACTATCAGACAAAGAAATATGGAATCATTGTTCTGTCTATTTTCAGGGATACCCCAAGACATAGACTGCCTTTCCTAGAAATGGTACTGTTAAGATGAAATCCATGTGGGGTGAGATTAGAACTGAGAAGGGAAAAATGGAAGGGACAGAAAGACAGAGATGGAATCAGAGATCGGATCATAGCTGATGAGAACCCCAGCCCAAGAGTAGCCCAAGGAGCTTGGCTGTGTAATTCTTTAAAGTCTGGTTCAAATTAAGTTCTTCTTGCTTGAGATAGACCAAGGATATGTTTCAGAGAACTACCTGAGACCCTGGGAGAACTTTTTTTTTTTTTTTTTTTTTTTTGGTTTTTTGTGACAGGGTTTCTCTTTTTAGCTTTGCGCCTTTCCTGGAGCTCACTTGGTAGCCCAGGCTGGCCTCGAACTCACAGAGATCTGCCTGCCTCTGCTTCCCGAGTGCTGGGATTAAAGGCGTGCGCCACCAACGCCCGGCGACCCTGGGAGAACTTATAGCAGCTCCTATCCCCATTCCCTGGTGGGTAGAAAACAAAATGTGGGACATTGATCACAGCAACAGGAACTTCCCAGAAGCCTCTGGAGGTCATAATTAGTTGTATGGTCTTTTCAGCCATGATAGTAGAAGGAAAAGCAAGACCACCATCCATTCTCGAACAAGGACAGTACATGCCAGACTCTGGCCACCAGGTAAATTAACTTTGGGTCTTGATCTTCTGCAATTTTTAATAATGCTTCCCCAACATTCAGGCACATAAGGAGAATGAGGTATGAGCCATTTCCAGAAAGAGATGCCATTTGTGGATAGCAGTAAGAACTCAGCTAGTACAGTAGATAGAGATACAAAGGACATTGGGTGACCATGGAGGAGGCATTGCTATATGAAGCTGACATTTTTAATATGGAAGAATGTCATGACAATATATTTAAAAGTGCTGCATTATTATAACTTTGACAAAACAGCATGTTATTTATTATATTACAGAGCAAACTTGTAATTTTTCAGCTCTTTCTGCTCTATTTTGAGTTTGAACAAACTGTGTTCAGTACAGGAAGTCTTGTATATAAAAATATAAAGTTGTGTTTTGAAAGACGGTATTCAAAGAGTTTGCAAATTCAGGAAGTGTGTGCATTGTTCCCTTTTGGTTATCTCACAGGTAGCGTGCACAGGTTTGCTCTTAGCCAATAACTGTGAAGAAATAATACATGGCACATGTTTCAGAATCAACAGTAGTAACAGAGTGGGTTTCTATTTGATGTAACTAGCTCACTGCAAAGAGTCATGCACAGCCTTGTCAATTCACTAGCATTTTCAGGAAAATGGTCTTGCAGAGGGAGCAGGGCATGCTTTCCCTGTGTCTCCCAAGTGTACTTTTAGCTATACCAGAGGAGTTCCAGGCAGGGGAGAGTGGAGGGACAAGAAAGGACTATGGAAATGCCTTGTGAGAGATGAGCCAATTTCAAGCAAATGGCTGTGTGGAAAGCCCCATCAGCTCCCTCGCAAATGGACAAGTCATAAACCTGCCTAATGACGTGGAACCTCAAAATTACCCCCTTCATTTTGAAAAAAAAATTTTAATGTTGTCTCTCCAATGGACAACATTAACAAAGGCCGCCTTCACTCCTCCACATGGTTTCTCTATTAGGCAAGTGTGTTCTCTTTAAGACGAGAGGGGAATGGGATTCACAGTGGGAGGAAGGTCTGTGTGGAGAGACTAGCCCTTGCTAATTTCCCTAGTTTACCCAATCCACTGAGCCAGTGAGATGGGATAGTCCAACTCCAGAGAAAGAAGAATATGTCTCAGCAACCACTGTATCTCCCAACCATTTCCATCTCTTTCTCTTTTGACACTGTCTAATAATACTTTCTTTAAGGAATATTCTTTAATCTTATAATTTGAAACCAAATTGGATTTCAGCTGTCTTTCTGATAAGCTACCTTTAATGGTTTTGCTATAGGTAAAACCATTCATTATGTTCTACCTCCCCACTCAGCTTTCTGGGTATCAAATTGCTCAGATGCTGTGGTGTTCTGTCTGGTAATAGTGCCCTTTCAAACTTTCTCTGTAAACGGCTTGAAAGGATTCATTTGGAGCAGTAGTTCCATTAATTTATTCAAATGCGTTTCTCAAACAAAGCAGGTTAGTTGTCTTAAAATGCCAAGGTCTGAGAGGAGACTTGAAAATATGCAGCAAAATACAACCGTCCAGGATTTTCCGGGGAAAGAAAACAGGGATGTGTCAAGGCAGCAGACCACACCGTCACGTGCTGTCCCTAAAGGCCCAATCAGTTTTATGTAAGGGAGCAGGAAGCTTGTGAACACTCCCTGCTCCAGGGTGTGATGGAGAGCCTGGCAACCCAGTGCACTGTGCTCCAGCAGAGCTGTCTTTGCTGTGGGGAACAGTAAGCATGAATCTGCTAATAGGAATCCCCCACCTTTAAGAATGTGGTTTGGGGCCAGATTGTTTTAGCATTACACAGTGATTGGATATTGAGTGGGAACTGGGACAGAGTGAATTCTGCTTGTTCAGCTGGGGCTGAGGGAGCTCCAATGGGAGGGAAACAGAATGCTCTCAGCCTGGCGGGGCAGAGAAGATAGCATGTGTGCAAAGTCTGCATATGTGAATGGGCAGTTTAAAAGTACTGGCTGCGATCATTCACTGAATTCACTGAAGGAATGAAGTGTATCTTTTTGAAAAGATAGCTCTTAACAGTCTGGATTGCCAAGCACCCAGGTGTTCCAGCCTTCCTGACTCCCCTACAAAATGCAAAGGTTCATTATTTTCTATGGGATAATACCTAATTTTCAAAGGACCTTCTGCAACCAGACATCAACTTGAATTTGATACGGATCTAGTCGTATTCATTTCTTCCACATATTCCCAAGTAAAGCAAGACCTTCCTCCATTTCAAAATCATGATAAAGGTATCAGTCCACCATTGGCATTTTTGTGACAGTTGGGGAGCCTCTTCCCTCACTGCTGGCCTGTCCACTGCCTTTCATCTGCAAAGCCTGGAGTAAATGCCTGAAAAGTAAAGTGCAAGGGGGACAGTAGCCTTCTGGATCTTATCATCAATGGATAACCCTCTAAGGTTTACATCACACTGACAATCTAGATTCCGTGTCCATCTAGATACTCACTGAATATCCCCTGTACTAAAGGAGCTCCCTAAGACAAAATCAAGTTTACTGCCACGCAAGAACCCTATGTATCAGCCATACAGCACATCTCAGTCTCCTTGACATTACCTGGGAGCTCCCTTGGAAGCACCAACAATAAATATCCTTATGGATAGACTTTTTTTTTTTTTTACAAAACCTCTAGCCTTGCACTCTCCCATTCTGGAACATGCAGCTGCTTAAAGTTTTGGTTTTAAAATCAGTTATTTCTTTTCTGTCTCTTCCAGAGTGACCTGACCGACTTCCTTGTCCGTTATGCTTTCTAGCAGCGTGTCATGATGACAGGCAAAGCTTCATGTAGCGAAAGTCAGCTTCAGTAGAGCCAAAGGCAGGAGAGGAAGTAGGAGAGAACATTGCCCACAACTATTCAGGGGAGGCAGGCAAGGGGAAGGACTGGGAACAGAGGTGGGTTTACAAGCACAGTACCGTGACAAGGACATGAAGACTCTTACAAATTATGAAATATTCACCTGAACTTTAAAAGATGTTCTTTTCATTAGGCTAAAATCTTTAAATGTACAACGAATGCACTACACTTTTCTGCCCCTCTGTTGTTTGATCAGGACAGGATCCTGGAGGCCATGAGTGAAGACACTGAGTTCACCTGCCTCTGGGAACACAACTCTATCTGAAACGTCCTTGACGTATCGGAGTCTGTAGCTCATGGGTGTAAATGAATGGACTTTCCAGGCAGGACCAGAATAATGATGCTCAACAATTTGTTATCTTAAAACCTGTTGGAAAACCCTGATCAGGCTTTCTCCTAGAATGGATGTTAAGCCCTGACTCAGAGACAGAGAATTAACAAAGAATGTGACTTTACTAAGGGAAGTCTCCAGCTGCATCTTCAGCTTTATGAGGAACATAGTATTGCTACTGAGCAGAGAGGAGACCAGACTTCTTTGATTGGAGGCTATTGATCAACCTCAATCTCCAGAATCTGGCATTCTTGTTTTAGAATGACAGTCCCCCAAATCCAGTATTCCTAGACCCTGTTGCTATGGCCTGGTCCTCATACATAGTGTGAGAAACAGAATGGAATGTACAGCATGGGTGGAACAAATCTACAGAAACAGCAGGGAAAGGATGAGAAGCAGAATGGATAGAAAGAAAAGACAGGAAAGGCAGAAAACAGATGATAAAAAAGGGTGTCATGGGAATACTACCTCTGGCTGCTCTAATCTGATCTTTGGAAGATTTGGGATTGCTGTGGGGCTGGACAAACCCAGTTGAGCAAGGCTAGAAAGAGAATATTTACCACATACTTTCTTCTTCCTTGTTGAATAAAAATTTTCACAAATTTTACTCCAATTTAAATAACCAAAACGAGCTATATACTAAAACACATCCTAAGGATCTCATTCACATGGTATATTATTCTTCCTCTTAGCCCACCAATTCAGTCTACCTTCCAAAGTCAGCTCAAAGCATACCTCTTGGCTACAGCCATCACTAAGCACTTTGCATTAAGTAGTCAGTACTTGTAAGAATTTCTGGAGTAATTATCAACTTGGAAATGAACTTAGCAATAACCCACATGCACATAGATATGTACATTGTCCTAGCAAAGTATCATTAAATATAGGATGGACCTTTGTCAAGGCTCAGATGATTCTTATTTATGTAGAGGTAGCCAGATTCACAATTATCAATGTAGTTTATTCTCACCGATGACTTGGTTTAGGAAGATAAATTATTCAGTCATCCCTATCTAAATGTTAAATTCTATGTCATGCCAAACTCCAATGAAAGTCTAAAAGCTCCTTGGGCCATTGTCATACTTTAAACCAGCCTAGATCTTTACACATGATGCCCAATAATGTTTGTGGTGTGAGCATGAACTGCCCTTTTCATTTTAAAATATGGAAAATACACAGTCTAAATTTGTGAGCCTATTGAATATAAATAAGCATTCATTGTTTTTTATATGATCCAAAACACATCCCATTCCCAAACTGAACATAAGTGTTATTCCAAAATTTGCATCTAACTTTTAAAGATCACAGTGAAGAAGAATGCACTTCCAGTAGAGGGGACTATTGCTCAGCCATTAAGAACAGTGGCTGCTCTTCTAGAGGACCTGGGTTCAATTCCTAGCACCCACATTCTGGCTTACTATCATAAATAACTCTAGTTCCAGGGAATACAATGCCTTCTTCTGTTCTCCACAGACACAGACACACACACACACACACACACTGCACAGACATGCATGCAGGCAAAACATCTACATAAATAAAATAAAATAAATACAAGAAAAACCTGGTTACAGTTCAAATAAGTGTCCCCCAAAGATCCATGTGCAAACAGCTTGGCTTCCAAGGCTTGGAAGTATTGGAAAGTGGTGGAAATGTAAGAGGTGAACTCCAGGGGGAAGTGCTAATTGATGATGTATCCTCAAAGGGGATATGCATTGCTGGTCTCTGCTTTCTTTCTCTTTTGCCCCTGGTCCTGGGGTGAGCAGCTTGCTCTGCCAGAAACTCCTAACACTATGTGCTGTCTTATCAGTGACATACTCAGAGCAACAAGCCAGCCAATCACGGATGGAAACCTCTAACATTGTGAGCCAAAACAACCCTTTGTTCTTTATAAGTAGACTGTATTGGATATTCATAACAGTAATGGAAAATTCAATAACATACTGTCAGTCCAAAGAAAGATAGATTACCCTGCCTTATCTGACTCCTGAAAATTGTACACGCTCAAGCTGCCTGGCCTCCCAGGTTAACTTTTTTACTTGGAAATTCATTTATTCTACTTTGTTCCTTCAGGAATATAAGCGGTGTGGTCAAATGAAGTGAACATCTAAACGACAAATTTCTAAATACAGAAGTCCAGAGGGCGAAACTGTCCCTTGCTTCTTACTGAACCACTCTTTGCCACACCACACGCAAAGCCGGTTCTTTAATCTCCCTCTTCAGATGGGAGAGTCAGGAAGAGAGCTCTATTATCCTCCATCTATTCATAAACCCTTCAGTCAATAGCTTTAAACATCTATTATGCACAAAGCATTGTATCCCATGCCATAGATGAATGAGTGAAGAGGACACAGTCCTTGTACTCTAAAGTACCTTGTGCCAAAGAAACCACATATGTCTATATAAAGAATTCCGTAATTTATGGCTGGGTGTTAAGTAAAGGATTATTTTAGTAAGAGCTTGACAGAAATATTTAACCTACTCTATTCTGGGGACTAACATTCATTACCAAGTCGACTACATTTAGAACCACCTAAGAGGCATATCTCAGGGTATATCTATAAGGAACTAAGGATGGAAGACAAATCCTGATGTGGGTGGCATTATTCCATTGGTTGGAAGCCCAGAGTGGATAAAAAAGTAAAAAGTAGGGAATCCGGTGAGTGTCAGCATCCATGTCTCTCTGCTTCCCGATACACCCAGGTGTGAGCAAGCAGCAAGACACTCCTGCTGCCATGTCTTCTCAGTCCCAATGGACCGTACTCTCCCCATCCATGAGCCAAAGTTCTTTCTCCCTAAAGTTATTTCTTACCAATCATTTGTTCATAGCAACAAGAAAAGTAACTAAGACAAGCCTAAAAGAGACATTTAAGCTGAAATACAAAAGGTGAATAGGAATTAGGTAGAAAGAATAAAGAAAGAGAGGGGGAGAAGAAGACAGACAGATAGGAAGATAGAAAGGAAGGGAGGGAGGAAAGAAGAGAGGAAAAAGGAAGGAAGGAAGGGAGGAAGGAAAGAAGGAAGGGAAGAAGGAAGGAAGGGAAGAAGGGAAGAAAGGGGAAGTTAAAAGGGCATGGGGAGGCTTGAAAAACAAAAAGTAGCTTCCTGAAGTGGCTGCTTATTTCCATTACACATTATGAAGAGTAGTGGCAGGAAGACCTCAGAAACGGCTATCTAAACAGGACAAAGCAGGGAAAGAGAAAGACCCAGGACTCTCATAAAATACCCAAGCCAGCAGCCATTCAGTGGACTTCCAGCCTTAGGCCTCTCCTGAAGGCCTAGAGCGTCCCTCTCTCCACAGCTTGGTCTTCTGTCTTTCCCAGTTGTTCAGGTCTTTGTTTGTGCCAGGGGATGAACTTGCCAACTCTCCTCCTAGACAGCTATAGGCACCGCCCCCTCTCCTTACATAAAGAAAGGAAGGGAGAAAGGGGGGCGGGAATTATGATCATTTACAGGCAGAAAGTCTTCAGGAGACTAGGAGTTATTGGGTGTGAATACAATGACTCTAAGAAGCAAAGTGGTGGGTGAGAGGCGGAAGAGGCGATGTCTCCTCTAGGCTTAACCCATGGCTGCTGCTGCTGATTTTGTTATCTTCCCTTTGACCAATCACCCCAAATCATTTTCTAAGGCCAATAACTGTATAAGGTAGCTGAGTGAACATCAAGGTCACTGCTAGATCTCGAGGACACAGCAATCTAGTTCATGTCACTTCAGAGAATAAAGGGTAAGAGTTAGGCTCAGGAGAACTGTGAGTTTTGACATGACATTCTTGTAAAGACAGACGCCCCTAATCATTATCATCTAGGACAATGATTATACTTCTCAACAGTCTTCATTCTACCAATCACATCTTGCTTCATGAATGACCCAAAATTTCATTAATGCCAGCTTGTATGGCTGTAGAGTACATGCTAAACATACCCGAAATAAAGAAAGACAAAAAAAAAAAAAAAGGCACAGTACTTATCGTCAAAAAAGTTAAAATAAATGGAAATACTGAGAGTAGGGTGCTGTTGTGGTCATAAGAAGCCTACAGACTTCACAGTCAGACAGGCTTCAACAGAAATGCTGGCTCCACCGTGGGTACGTTCTGTGACCTTATAAAATTTTATTAACCTCCTTGAACTGCATTTGTTCATTTGAAAAATGAAGATAATATCCACCTGCCTCCTAGAATGGCTGAGAAGATTGAATGGGGTAATATTTTCAGACACCGTGCATGTGCATTAGGAGTGTGTGCACAGGGAGAGAGGGCCGTGTGAGAAAGGGGATGGAGAAAAACATACCCAGAAATTGTTCCCCACAGAAGCTTACAGACTGATGACGATGCAGACACCCAAATTAACTTTACAGTCACCATGTAAAATTCAAGTTTAATACTCCAGGAAGAGATGATGGGTGGTTTAAAACAGGGGCTGAAGTGATAAAGAGGAAGGAACAGATGCAAGATATATATGTTAAAATGGTACAGATTTCAGAACCGTGATATAAAATATTGAAGTGTTTGTGTCTTAAACAGACAACTGAAATAAGATACATTCCTTGAAAATAAAAGTACATTATGATATAGTTCTTGTTTGGGGGAGTCTAAGGGACACTCACTGACCAACAAAAAAGGAGTAATCCATACCTGGCACTGGGTTTTTTAACTTAATATCAGTGGTGTCTTGGAAAGGCATTGTCTCCACCATTATCAAGTAACTCCATTTAAAGCCCTCTCTATATGTATATTTATACGTTTTTAGGGGGATTTTACAGTGGCCAAATGGTATTTTCAGTTTGTTATTCCCCCACACACTCTCTCTTCTGCCATGTTCCTCCCATCTCCACCCCACTTTACCTTTTTCTTCTCCATTATTTCCCTTTCTCCTTTAGAACACCTCCCTCCCCTTCAAGTCTCCCACCTCGCACACCCTTACTAACTTCCTTACTTCTCTGGGCACTGCAATTTAAATACATGTAGCTAGAGTTTTAGATCACATGTGAGAGACGGATGTGAGGCATTTATCTTCCTGGGTCTGCATTATCTTGCTCAGAATGATTGTTCCCAGCTCCATCCATTTTCTTATGAATTTTAATTTTCCCTTACAGCTAAATAATATTCCAAAGTCCAATTGTACCCTGTTTCCATTATCCATTCACCCATAGATGGACATCTAAGTCATTTCCATTTGCTGGCCGTTGTGAATAGAGCAGTTGTGAAGAGAAATGAACAAGTATCTCTGTAGTAGGATATAGATATAGAATCCTTAGGGAATACATCCAGGGGTGGTACAACTGAATCTATGGTAAATCTTTTCCTAGCTTTCTGAGGAAACCTGTGGTGATATTGTGTCCCCCAATATATTTTGCACCCTAATAAACTTATCTGGGGTCCGAGAACAGAACAACCACTAGACAGACCTAGAGGCCAGAAAATGGTGGCACACACACTTTTAATCCTAGCATTCTGGAGGCAGAGATCCATGTGGATCTCTGTGAATTCAAAGTCACACTGGAAACAACCAGGCATGGTGACACATGTTTTAATCCTAGGAAGTGATGGCAGGAAGCAGAAAGGTATATAAGGTGTGAGGACCAGGAACTAGAGTCCTGTTAAGCTTTTAGGCTTTTAGCAGCAATTCAGCTGAGATCCATTCGGATGAAGACTCATTGGCTTCCAGTTTTAAGAAACAAGATCAGCTGAGAATTGGCGAGGTGAGGTTAGCTGTGGCTTGTTCTGTTTCTCTGATCTTTCAGCGTTCACCCCAATACCTGACTCCGGGTCTGTTTTTGTTAATAAGACCTTTTAATATTCGTGTTACAGAAACCTCCACACTGATTTCCACTGTGACTGCAGCAGTCTGTATCCTCATCAAGTGAGTAGGTGTTTTTCCCCTTCCCTCCCATCCATACTAGCATGTATTGTCATTTTTAAATAATATCTTAGCCCTTCTGATTAGGATAAGTTTACATTTCAAAGTACTTTTAATTTGTGCTGTCCTGATAGCTAGGGATGTTGAATATTTAATATATTTGTATTTATTTTTCATTTGTGTTTTTTTTTTTTTTTGAGAACTCTCTGGTTAGATTTGGTAATTTAAAAAAAATGGACACAAAGTTGGGTGGGTAGGGAAGGGTGAGTGAACCTAAGAGGATTTGGGGGAGGAACGAGACTATAAACAAAGCACATTGCACAAAATTACCAAAAAAAAAAACCCAATCATTTGTTTTTAAAAGAGCACATGAAGTTAGGAGGGGAAAATGGTAACAGGAACAGGGAAGAAACAGGGGAGGAGAGAAGAGGGAGCAGAATCGATCAAAACATGGTAGATGCATGTAGGAAAATTTCAAACAACAACAAAAGAAAAAAAAAGACAATTCTTTAATGTTGAGGTCAGATGAACTGATGTTTGGTTTGGGTTTTACTAACTACAGGAATAGGTTAGAACTCACACCTGCCTCCTGTGGGTTTACTCTCACGCAAGTTTTCAGCTATGCACAGCCTGCAGGAAACATTTCTTTTCAATCTGTGTAAGGCATCCTGCATGTGAGTGGGGAGCAGGAGAAATCCGACAGATTTGATAAACAAATGGAGGACAACCAAATGAGACAATGAGAAAAAAAAAATCTAGAAGTTGACTTTTAGTTTCCTATCTTCAGAAACTGGTACATTACCAAGCTTTTCTTTACGATCGCTTTGACTTCCCTCAGGAAGTCAGTTCCCTACTGAAAAACACATGAGGATGTGCTTGACAGTCGTGTGTCAGAAATATTATAAATGAGATACTTACTGGACAAGAAGACAGTGAAAGCATCTTCCAAGCAAGAGATCTTAGGATATGTCTTTCCTATTCAACCCCCCCTCCTCCTCCATGTAAGTGCCGCTTTCACTTACTCAGCCAATTAATGTTTCTTGTAGATTCCCTTCACAAGATAAGGGATGCCAAGACGCTTTGTATTGTGCAATGCGAAGACATTTGCATGTATTTTGATTGATACGTGCCCAGCATTATACAGTTGGAATCCTATAATAACACATACACATTTAGCATCTCCCATGATCCCTTGGTAGTCACAGCATATCTGTAAGGTAGTAGTTTAATTTCTCTATTTTAAAGAAAAGAAACTGAATTTAAGAGACTAGAATGGGCTGCACAAGTGGACCAAGCTAGCAAATTGCAATCTGAGGTGTTGAACATGGTCCTTTGTGACCTCAGAGTCAGCACTCTTTGACACTAAGACACTCTCTCTTTAATTGAGAAAAAGTGGAGATTTTCCAAATGCACATTCCAGATGATTAAGAGAAAGAGAGAAAAAAAACCACCTGGAATAGAACTACCTGTTCTGCAGATACAATATTTTGCCCTGATTCCTCTCACCCACTCAGAATGACGAGCTGAAACTACCCACCACCTTATTAACTTCAAATGACCCCAGAAAGCATTCAGGACAGAAATGCAGCTACTCAGCAGTCTGGAGAAGCTAACACCATGAACCCTAATTTTTGCCTTCACTTTCAAAAGGAGGTCTTTTAAGTCCCCAAGAATCCAGGACATCATTTCATGACATAAACTGTCATTGCAGAGAAAGGTTAACTAGCTTCCTAGCCCCTATGTTGATGCTGTCCATGGCTTGGAAAGAATTTGCTGGGTTTGTATGCTAAGCACGTTGTAAAACCAAACTTGGGTTTTGTTGCCATTTCTCTTTTACAGGTGAGGAAAAATGAACATAGGGACATTACATGTGGCCTGTCTCAGTGCAGCTTCACAGATACTTCTCAGAGAAATAACCACACAGGAGGAATTAGAGAGCCCATGGTGTGGGACAGTCAGGGCCGACCAGTTTCCTAAGGACACCCCACCCCTACCTGCCTGACTCCTCTTTGTAGCAGGGTATCTTATCTTCTCTCCCATGGAGGTGATTACTCGATCATTCTAAAGCTTTTGCTTTCTCCTCTGTCTCCCCGTTGGGTTGCATCTTCACCTCAGTGGTATTTCTGGTAGGCAGTAAAGTGTCTACTCTGTCATAGGCCAGGAGCTATTCAAGGAGAGCGAGGAGGGAAGAGAGAAAGGAAGAAAGAGAGAGGAAAAAGAAGAGAAGAAAAGAACGAAGAAAGGAATGGATTATAGAGGAAGGCAGGAAGAAAGGAAGCAAGGAAGGAGGGTAAGTGGACAGAGGAGAGCAGAGTAGTAAAAAGGTACAAGGGAGGGGGGATGTGAAGGAGGGGGAGAGGAAAAATATGTAAACAGAAAAGGGGAGAGTTTCCATGGGATCAGTACAGCCTCCTTGCAGGAGAAAACACTTGGTCCATATTCCTCCACAGCTAGGAGAATTCTGAGCATGTTGCCCCTTATCTCACACCCGTGAAAATCTGTTTGACAACTGCTGGTCATCAGTTCTGCCTGGTCATAACCATATCTGGCTGGCTGGAGACAACATTTTAAGAGGTCCCTGGATCTGGTAGTGCCCAGGTAGGAAGAGTAGGATCGTTTCCTAAAGTTACAGAGCAGAGAGGTTAGGCATTCCATTCTGGGTAGGGAAGAAGCACCATAGTGAGGAAAGCCTCGGTCAGAACAGGAGAGGAAATGGCTGACCGAGAGAACAAGCGTGCACCTGTTACTCTCAGCCTGGTACCCAATGCCTCCCAGTCATGCCAATTAAATTCCATTCCTCACTATTCTAAGCAAAGCCTGAGCTGGCAAAGCAGACCTGCTGACCCCCACGGAGGAAGAAGTGTTAATTGTGTATGTTCAAGCTATGGGGCTTCAACGGCGTAAGTTGCGAAAATAAATAAATGAGTCAATAAAAATAAACCTAATCTGAGGGGTATGTAAATGACAAGCTGAACAAAGGATTAATGTGTGGCTCTGTGGAAAACACAGATCTGCCCCCTCATTATGCAGGCCGATTCCGCTGTAACCAGAGGAAAAGCGAATTGTTGGAAGTTTCTCCAAATGTGCAGCCGAGAATGCCTTTGTATTAATGGGGAAAGTGATGTTGATTAATAGGCAGCCCGAAAGCAAGAGAGACAGCTTCCTCCTTTCTGTCTCTCTGCCATCTCTGGGACAAGTAGCCAACCAAGGCTTCTAGGCAGCACATTTACTGTCCCCTGGGTCTACTACTGGCTGGGATCCCTGGGGATCCCAGCATACTCCTTTCAATTATATTGATAAACGTGTCTGCAGACAATCAGCCTTTGTGACCTAGGCTACATTATTACAAGAATCCAGACCTTTGGAGCACCCCTGACCTTTACAGGTCAGGCTCCTTCTGTTGTAACCCACAGTTCGTCCAGGAAAGGATTTCCTGAGAGTTAAGCAGAATACCGGTGCATTTTTACGCTTTCTACCTTCTGTAGAGAGTCATCGGTGTTCTTAAACATACTTAGTATATTCCATGCTTTCTCTAGCAAGGAGGTCATCTGGTAGGAGGTCCAGTGTGCCAGTGACTTCATCTGAACTTCAAATCTCTGTGTGGTAATGGGTGATTCCAGCTGTAGATGAAAGATCTGCAGGTTCATAACCCTCATCCGTAACATTAGGCATTACCCCTACATTCTATACAAATGGTTGTCTTGCATATGAATGAAATGTGTGGATATGTAATACAACAGAAAGACATTGAACAAAATCAACCCTTCAGGCACAGAGAGGCACTTTAGGACTCTCAGCCTGTCCTGATGTCCATCCTCATGAATTCTTATTTTTACTAAAAGCAGAGAATTTGGAGCTGGAGGGGTAGCTCAGTGGGAAAATACTAGCAAGAGAACCTGAGTTTGGATCCTCAGAACCAATGGAAAAGGCCATATGTGACCGTGTGGACCTGTAACCCCAGCACTGGAATGAAAGGAGGCTGCTGGAGGCTCAGTGGACAGCAGATCAGTGAGCTCCAGGTTCAGTGAGAGACCTCATCTCCAAAAGCAAAGTGAAGACTGGTAGAGGAAGATGTTCTACATTGACCTCTGGCTTCAGGTGTGCACACACATGCATATGCCACGGGTACTTATTCTCTCTCTCTCTCTCTCTCTCTCTCTCTCTCTCTCTCTCTCTCTCTC